>MU249617.1:9956509-10056935 GCA_018977245.1 Lethenteron camtschaticum
CTCCCCCTCCACTCCCCCCGCTCCACTCCCCCCTCCCCCTCCACTCCCCCTCCACTCCCCCCTCCACTCCCCCCTCCCCCCCTCCACCCCCCTCCCCCCCTCCACTCCCCCTCCCCCTCCACTCCCCTCTCCCCTCCACTCCCCCCCTCCACTCCCCCCCACCCCCTCCACTCCCCCCCTCCACTCCCCCACCCCCTCCCCTCCCCCCCCCCTCCACTCCCCTCTCCCCCTCCACCCTCCCCTCCCCCTCCACTCCCCCTCCACTCCCCTCCACTCCCCCCACCCTCCCCTCCCCCCTCCACTCCCCTCTCCCCCTCCACTCCCCCTCCACTCCCCCCACCCCCTCCCCTCCCCCTCCACTCCCCTCTCCCCCTCCACTCCCCCTCCACTCTCCCCACCCCTCCCTCCCCCCCTCCACTCCCCTCTCCCCCTCCACTCCCCCACCCCCTCCACTCCCTCTCCCCCTCCACTCCCCTCCACTCCCCCTCCACTCCCTCCCCCTCCACTCCCCCTCCCCCTCCACTCCCTCCCCCTCCACTCCCCCTCCACTCCCCCCACCCCCTCCACTCCCCTCTCCCCCTCCACTCCCCTCCACTCCCCCTCCACTCCCCCTCCCCCTCCACTCCCCCCTCCCCCTCCACTCCCCCCTCCCCCTCCACTCCCCCTCCACTCCCCCCACCCCTCCACTCCCCCCTCCACTCCCCTCCCCCCCTCCACTCCCCTCTCCCCCTCCACTCCCCCTCCACTCCCCCTCCACTCCCCACTCCCCCTCCACTCCCCCTCCCCCTCCACTCCCCCACCCCCTCCCCTCCCCCCCTCCACTCCCCTCTCCCCTCCACTCCCCCTCCACTCCCCCACCCCTCCACTCCCCCACCCCTCCACTCCCCCTCCTCCTCGTCGGCCGCTTCTCGCCGGGCCCCCGCCGATCGGGTGACCCCCCCCCCGCGCCAGCGCCCTCTCTGAGGGACATCGCTGATTGGCTGGCTCACCACCGCCCGGGGTTATCTCGCACACGCCCACCGCCACCAACACGAGGGCAGGTGCGTGCACGCGCGCGCCCCTGCAGGCGCTCGTCTCACACGAAGGCGAGCGCTAAAGCGGCGGTGTGAATTTGCGCGCGCGCCTCGCCGTTAATGCGATTCTTGTTGTTGTTGCGCGAACACACGCGAGCCTTGGCGAGCACGTTTACCTCACCCCTCCCGCGCCCCAATATTCGCGCGGCACGGCTGCACGGACGCTCACAAAGAGTGTAAACCACCACACGAACTCCGCTTCATTTAATTCGAGCAGTGACGTAACATTTGCAAAGAAGGTTACCACGGAGCTGTAGCGAAATAGATCGCCCCTACAGCGTAAAATGTTCGAGACCGTGAGCGTATGTTGAACTTCTTTCGCACCGTACGTAGTCAAACGTGCTAATCAGAGGTGCGGGGAAAGGACAACAAATGGACCACAAAACAGGTCCCTCGGGGTGGGCTGTAGGAACGAATAACCAAAGAATATAAACATAATGTATTATTACACTTGTTTAGCCAGGAAAGCCTCACTGAGTCTAAAGGTTTTTGTAGGGTCCTGCCAAGTGTTTGCAGTAGGGGGCGATGTTGCTACACCTAATCGGACGATACGAAGGGAGAGTTTGAGGCCTAGTTCTATGCTTTAGGCCTAGCTGTAGGCTTTAGGCCACTGTGAGTTAATTTTTAATTTAAATGTTTTAATTATTAATGTAAAATCTTTAAATTTAAATGTTTCTATTTAAAAACATCAGGGAATGTAACATTGTTAAACATTAACTCCCTTTCACACACGCGGGGGTACGATACGAAGGGAGAGTTTGAGGCCTAGTTCTAGCTTTAGGCCTAGCTGTAGGCTTTAGGCCGCTGTGAGTTAATTTTTAATTTAAATGTTTTAATTAAAAGCTATCTCAGGGAATTATAATTTTTATCAGAGGTGCGGGAAAGGACAACAAACGGACCACAAATAATGTAATAACCTAGGGGTGCGACTGTGGGAGACAAATTAAATATTGGGGGTGGGGCCTTCCGTGACCGATTGCCACACCCCTGAGCTGTTGATGTCGTCGTTACTCCGCCACTGCTGCTGGGCAATTACAAAGGCCGACACGTGATGATGACGGTGTCTGGTCAAGGGGGTTGGGNGGGGGGTTGGGTGGGAGTTGGGGGCGGGGTGGGAGTGGGGGGTGGGTGGATTTGGGGGGGGGTTGGGTTGGAGTTNGGGGGGGGAGTTGGGGGGGGTGGGAGTTNGGGGGGGTTGGGTGGAGTTGGGGGGGGGTTGGGTGGGAGTTGGGGGGGGTGTGTGGAGTTGGGGGTTGGGTGGGGTTGGAGGGAGTTGGGGTGCGAGAAAAACCAAGCGCCCGAGACAATGAGATGAGCAGCAGAGAGAGAGACGAGAGACTGAGAGGCATTTACAGCGAAGCACGAAGCCGGAGAGGTCGGGGTACAGAAGTGAGCGTTTGTCACGTCGCAGAGGTAAGAACGCATCGTGATGCACACTCGTAACTTACAAAAGAGTAATGTGTATGAAACTGGGATTTGTTCGTGTTTTTTTTTAAGATTAAAGAGTTTTAATCTAAATATAATCCGTGCAATCGCCGATTCAGTGGAGGTCTCTCTCTTTCTCGAAAGAGAAGAGATAATGGCAGAGTGGCGTCGTAGCAGTGAGCAGTCGGCATTGTGTGAGAACGCGTCAGAAGTTTGAGAATCAAAAGTTTCATATTCTTGGTTCTTTCGGTAAAGTCACGTCGAAGGGAAACAATAAAATAGTAAAAAATAAAAAATATTTTATTGTTTCCCTTCTACGTGACTTTACCGAAAGAACCAAGAATATGAATCCCTAGTCACGAAAGCTTTAAATCAAAATCAAAAGTTTGTTTCCCACCGAGTAAAGATGCTCCCTCTCTCTCTCTTTTAAGTGGCGACTCGGCCGGCAGACAACATCAAAGTTTTTCACAATTACAATTTATACATAAAACTATTTTATTATCGCAGTTATGTTGTAAAAAATATTCACACTTAAACTTGAGTGATTTTGATAGTCGGTTTAAATGAGATGGCAAATTGGAGATGCCAAAGAGACGACACTTTTTTAGGTGTTGTTCTGAAACTTTTGTGCAGCAGCTGCATGAAATTATTTTGATCCAAATTTGGTACGAAATCTGGGAACTCATAATAGACAATCAGACACACGTCTGACCCCGTCATGAGAATACAAAACATGCAATGTAAATGAAAGCATTTCCATAAAATGTTTATTTTAAACTGCGTTTTAAATAAGTGTTGTTGTTGTTCTTTGACCGGCAAAATCCCATCACCACCTCCACGCGGTGCCGGCTGGATTCCAACCAACGGTGAGGGTCTTTGGCGTCAGATGGAGCGACCACCGGCCAAAGTATTTCTGTGTCGCATCTATGGCAACGTCAAATCAACTTGGAACAAGCTAGGGCGCCCCCCGGGGGAAACGCGCGCCGTCCTCGCCCAAACGACACGAGAAGTGGACGAGGGTACCTGCTCATGGACGGGGTAGGCTAAAGAAGTTAGTCCGACTACGGCTGGGAACACTCAACATCGAAACATTGACAGGAGAAGTCGAGAATTGTCAGCTGCCCTAAAGGCCCATCGTATCGACATCGTATGCATCCAAGAAACGAAGTGGAGTGGAGCCAAGGCCAGGGAGATTGGAGAAGGATACAAACTGTTCTACAACGGTGAAAGAAACACCAAGAACGGCGTTGGAATCGCAGTCAGCCAAAATCTACGAGACAACGTCGTGGCCGTCCACCGTGTTTCCGACCGCCTCATGTACATCGAAATCGACTCAAACGACCTACTCCTCCAGGTGGTATGTTGTTATGCGCCGCAGCCTGGTTGCCCAGCAGATACCAAGGAGGAATTTTGGGAACAATTTGATGGACACATGCAATCGATAAACGGAGAAGAGCAGTTAGTAATTGGTGGAGACCTAAATGGACACGTTGGAAACGCCCGGGATGGATACCCTCGAAACCATGGTGGCCAAGGATATGGTACCCGGAACGATGAGGGAAACCGAGCCCTGGACTTTGCGGAAGCACATGATCTTGTCCTCGCCAACACCTTCTTCAAGAAGAGACCGTCCCATCTCATTACGTACGCCAGTGGTGGGAGATCAACTCAAATGGATTACTGGCTTGTCAAGCGGGATAAGCTGAATATGGTGACAAACACTAAAGTCATACCATCGGACAACATCCCCCACAATATCGCATCCTGGTCATGGACATGAAAATGGACATTGGCCAGCGACATCGCCCACCAACAACGGGACAGCAGCGAATTAAGTGGTGGCGGATGAAGGAATGCAAGGATCAGCTGAGAGTCGCCCTCAATCAGATTGACGTGAACACCAACCGACCAGCGAATGCGATTTGGGAAGATCTCGCCGGCCAACTGTGCACAGCAGCACGGAAGCACTGGGCTAACTAAGCCGGGAAAACGCTTCATTGACAAGCAAATATGGTGGTGGAACGAAGAAGTTCAGCTAGCAGTGAAAGAGAAGAAGCTAGCTTTCAAGAAGTGGCGCCAAACGCTCCAGATCTGGATTACCAACACTACAGAAACTGCAAATCGGCAGCGAGGCGAGTAGTAGCAGCGGTGAAATTAGCTCAATACGACCAACTGTATGTCGAACTGGACACCCCAGAAGGTGCCAATAAGATCTATGGACTGGCAGAGGCGCACCATCGTTCGACTCAGGATATTGGTCAGGTCAAATGCATAAAGGATGAGAATCACAGCACTCTCAGAGACCCGCCCGCCATCCTTCAACGCTGGAGCGACTACTTCTCTGGAATCTGCAACCAGGAATTTCCCCACCCACCGATTATTAGCGCTGAACACGTCCTCGGTCCGGTTTTGCCTATCACCATCACCGAAGTGGAACAAGCTATCAAGAGAATGAAGAATGGGAAAGCGACTGGCCCGGACGATATCCCTGCTGAAGCCTGGAAGATCCTTGGCAGGCAGGGTGCTGCCCTCCTTACCCAGCTCTTCAGCACCATCACGAGCACCGGTGAGGTCCCAGAAGCCTGGTCGAACAGCACGACGGTTCCAATTTGGAAGGGTAAAGGGGACGTGGCAGAATGCTCGAATTACAGGCCAATCCGGCTCCTGTGTCATGCGATGAAGATCTTTGAGCGAGTTTTGGACACGAGGATTAGAAACATCATCACCCTATCACCCAACCAATGCGGCTTCGTCAAAGGATGTGGCACTCGGATGCCATATTCGCGGCGAGTCTCCTGCTGGAGAGGCATAGAGAGAAGAACAAAGCTGTGCACGTGTCGTTCCTCGACCTTGAAAAGGCATTTGACAGGGTCCCCACGACCTCATCTGGCACTCGCTTCGATCCCATGGAGTCCCTGAAACCTACGTGCATTGGGTGCAACTCCTATACAAGAACGTCACCAGTGCAGTCAGGTGCGCAGTGGGCATATCACCGCCATTTCCCATCAGCGTTGGAGTGCACCAAGGATCGGCCCTGTCACCACTCCTGTTAATCCTGTGCATGGACACGATCACTGCCGACCTGCACACGCCCCTGCCATGGTCAATTCTCTACGCGGATGACGTCAGATGAAGACATAGGAGAAGTGGAAAGACACACGCGCCTATGGAAGGAACGTTTGGACGAAAACGGGATGAGGTTCAACATCAAAAAGACGGAGTATATGGAGTGTGGCCCCCAAACCGAGGCACCATCAGCATTGAGGAGAAGATCTGAAGAAAGTGCGGACTTTAAGTACCTGGGCTCCCCATCAGCTCATGGAAGTCAACTGATGTGAGGTACGAGTCAATCGGCATGGATACGAGGTTGGCAGCCACATCTGTGCACGAACAAGCTCTAACCAGGGATGAGGATGCCAGATGAGCCTCGGACTCACTCGATGGGATCGTGTCATGAACGAAGACGTTCGGAAGCGACTTGGTGTGGCCCCCATTGCGGACAAGATGCTTGAGGCAAGGCTTCGGTGGTACGGCCATGTGATGCGAAGTGAAGAGTCATCAGTGGCCAAGACTGCCATGCGTATTGAGCCAGAGGGCCGCCGTCCACGCGGACGTCCGAAGAAGCGATGGATGGACGAATAAAGGAAGACATGAAGACGGTCAGCGCATCCCCCGAAGATGCCCTGGACCGAGCCAAATGGAGAAGACAATGCCGAAAAGCGGACCCTGCGCCACAGCGGGAACAATGCTAGGAAGAAGAAGTCACACTTGTTGAATCTGTTGGTTGGGTGGGACTCGTAGCCCACCAGGGGGTGGCAAGGCACCCCCTGCTCCGTCGTTACCGACTGTGTCCCGAGCAGCGGTGGTGCCGCCTCGTCGCCACCACGTGGAGGCGAAGGTTGGTGGGTCCCGCAAAATCCCTTACCTGGACGTCGAGGTGCTTATACCCTGGCTCGCCAGGAGAAGCGGTACAGCAGAAAAATTGGCTCCACGGCCCATCCTGATGCAACTAAAACTAAGCCTATTTTTTTTATATTTTACAGGTAAGGCCCACCCCCTTTTTCAGAAGCGAGTGCCACAATTGATAGCTCAACGAAGTGGCTTATCGTGACATTATTAGTAGCAGCAACATGACGCATGTTGTTAATTGGTTTTACCCTTCTATGGCACAAAACTGACACCTTTTGCAAGGAGTCATGTTTGCATAGCCACAATACCTGCAGTCATAATACAAACAAAAAACAAACTCTGATAATGTGCACTGTCCTTGAAGTTGATTGGTCCACACCCGAGACAGCTTTCCTTCGAGCCTAGTCTCATATGGGTTGGACCAGATGACGCCAAAAGGCGCACAACTCAAGGACAATGCATCATCAGAGTATGAGAGCTCGGGGAAGCATCTACACTATGGGACCTCATTTGCCAGTAAAAATATGATAATTGGTTCTTTACCTTCTATCTGGCAACAAAACTGACACCTTTTGCAAGGAGTCATGTTTGCATAGACCGCAATACCTGCAGTCATAATACAAACAAAAGAACATAACTCTGATAATGTGCACTGTCCTTGAAGTTGATTGGTCCACACCCGAGACAACTTTCCTTCGAGCCTAGTCTCATATGGGTTGGACCAGATGACGCCAAAAGGCGCACAACTCAAGGACAATGCACCATCAGAGTATGAGAGCTCGGGGCAAGCATCTACACTATGGGGACCTCATTTGCCAGTAAAAATATGATAATTGGTTCTTTACCCTTCTATCTGGCAACAAAACTGACACCTTTTGCAAGGAGTCATGTTTGCATAGACCGCAATACCTGCAGTCATAATACAAACAAAAGAACATAACTCTGATAATGTGCACTGTCCTTGAAGTTGATTGGTCCACACCCGAGACAGCTTTCCTTCGAGCCTAGTCTCATATGGGTTGGACCAGATGACGCCAAAAGGCGCACAACTCAAGGACAATGCACCATCAGAGTATGAGAGCTCGGGGCAAGCATCTACACTATGGGGACCTCATTTGCCAGTAAAAATATGATAATTGGTTCTTTACCCTTCTATCTGGCAACAAAACTGACACCTTTTTGCAAGGAGTCATGTTTGCATAGACCGCAATACCTGCAGTCATAATACAAACAAAAGAACATAACTCTGATAATGTGCACTGTCCTTGAAGTTGATTGGTCCACACCCGAGACAGCTTTCCTTCGAGCCTAGTCTCATATGGGTTGGACCAGATGACGCCAAAAGGCGCACAACTCAAGGACAATGCATCATCAGAGTATGAGAGCTCGGGGCAAGCATCTACACTATGGGGACCTCATTTGCCAGTNAAAATATGATAATTGGTTCTTTACCCTTCTATCTGGCAACAAAACTGACACCTTTTTGCAAGGAGTCATGTTTGCATAGACCGCAATACCTGCAGTCATAATACAAACAAAAGAACATAACTCTGATAATGTGCACTGTCCTTGAAGTTGATTGGTCCACACCCGAGACAGCTTTCCTTCGAGCCTAGTCTCATATGGGTTGGACCAGATGACGCCAAAAGGCGCACAACTCAAGGACAATGCACCATCAGAGTATGAGAGCTCGGGGCAAGCATCTACACTATGGGAACCTCATTTGCCAGTAAAAATATGATAATTGGTTCTTTACCCTTCTATCTGGCAACAAAACTGACACCTTTTTGCAAGGAGTCATGTTTGCATAGACCGCAATACCTGCAGTCATAATACAAACAAAAGAACATAACTCTGATAATGTGCACTGTCCTTGAAGTTGATTGGTCCACACCCGAGACAGCTTTCCTTCGAGCCTAGTCTCATATGGGTTGGACCAGATGACGCCAAAAGGCGCACAACTCAAGGACAATGCACCATCAGAGTATGAGAGCTCGGGGCAAGCATCAGACAGTGCACATTATCAGAGTTATGTTCTTTTGTTTGTATTATGACTGCAGGTATTGCGGTCTATGCAAACATGACTCCTTGCAAAAAGGTGTCAGTTTTGTTGCCAGATAGAAGGGTAAAGAACCAATTATCATATTTTTACTGGCAAATGAGGTCCCCATAGTGTAGATGCTTGCCCCGAGCTCTCATACTCTGATGGTGCATTGTCCTTGAGTTGTGCGCCTTTTGGCGTCATCTGGTCCAACCATATGAGACTAGGCTCGAAGGAAAGCTGTCTCGGGTGTGGACCAATCAACTTCAAGGACAGTGCACATTATCAGAGTTATGTTCTTTTGTTTGTATTATGACTGCAGGTATTGCGGTCTATGCAAACATGACTCCTTGCAAAAAGGTGTCAGTTTTGTTGCCAGATAGAAGGGTAAAGAACCAATTATCATATTTTTACTGGCAAATGAGGTCCCCATAGTGTAGATGCTTGCCCGAGCTCTCATACTCTGATGGTGCATTGTCCTTGAGTTGTGCGCCTTTTGGCGTCATCTGGTCCAACCCATATGAGACTAGGCTCGAAGGAAAGCTGTCTCGGGTGTGGACCAATCAACTTCAAGGACAGTGCACATTATCAGAGTTATGTTCTTTTGTTTGTATTATGACTGCAGGTATTGCGGTCTATGCAAACATGACGCCTTGCAAAAAGGTGTCAGTTTTGTTGCCAGATAGAAGGGTAAAGAACCAATTATCATATTTTTACTGGCAAATGAGGTCCCCATAATGACGCATGTTGATTATATGTGGGGGGAAGGAGGACCCGGAGAAAAATCCACACGACCACGGAGATAGAAACATGCAAGCTCCAAAAATACATCTCACCACTGTGGTGCCCCAAGCGTCCCCTGACACGTGTGGGGATTTTTTCAGGGTACTCCACTTATCAAAGACAAAGATCCCCCACATAGTCTTAACAAACTGTTGGGGCAAGTGCTGGACACACGAGGGGGCGGGTGGCCAGCACCACGCTTAACCGCCTTTGTCTCCCTAGTGGCGATGTTTACACACAACACAGAAAGTATTTATTTGAGGTTGAGTCGACATTGGGTAGGCCTCGGACCCATTCAGATATTCGTAACTTGTGAAGTATGGGAATTGACGGCAGGAACTTCTTGACGGGTAACACACTTTTATTAAATCCTTCAGGTATCACAATACAACGTGTGGTCTTCCTTCTTCCTCCGACACACTCCACTAATCTCGTGTAAGCTCTAGGCCTCTGGCTACACACCATACACTCGACTCGTGTAAGCCCTATGCTCTGGCTACACAATACACTCGACTCGTGTAAGCCCTATGCCTCTGGCTACACAATACACTCGACTCGTGTAAGCCCTATGCCTCTGGCTACACAATACACTCGACTCGTGTAAACCTCTGGCTACACACACTACACTCGCCTCTGGGTTACACAGAGTCCCGGTCCCTTAGGACAGCGGGGCTAGGTACCGCAGGGCTCTAGGTCTTCATCCCCGTCTTCATTCTTCGCTGGTTACACACTGCCCTTTACGCCTGTGTGCATCCCTTTTATAGCCCCTGCTCACGAGAGGCGGAGCTGATGCGTCCATTCAGCATGAGCATCGCTCCTTAATAAACCAATCACGACGCACTCTCTTTACGATCCGGTTTCCCCAGCGCGTGTTAACACTCCTCCACCAATCCCACCGCGCTGCCACCCGGTCACTCCCTCTCAGCATATCACCGGTCCACAGCCAATCAGTACCCCGTAACCCACGACCCCGCGCTGACCCCTGATCCTCCACCGTCAGCGCGCGTCACCACCTACACAGCCAATCCTCACACACTGTGCATACGATCCTTAATCCCAGCGCGTATCACCTCTACATCACCCCCTCCCACATAGCTTGCAGCCGGCCCGGCTGTTAACCTACAACACAAATAACGCAACGCAGTAATAAAGAACTCCCATCCCAGTGTGCCCCGTAACACAACAACAACAACATAACACAACCTTAAATACGAAGCAATATACAGCCGACGAACAACACAATAAAAGCGAACACCGTAAAACGAACGCGCCAAGTGTCACCGCGACCCACGCAGTGCCGAGGCGCTCCGGCTGCCTCGACTCCGCACGTGGTAGATTACACAAAGTAGCGCGACCTAGCGCGAGTCCGTCTGGCCGGTCCGTCGTATGGAACGGGACGTTGGCGACCGTCCGGTGTCTCCGGCAGCTCTAGACGGCACGGATCGGGCCTGGAAGGACCGGCCCCGCCGTGGAGATCCGGCGCCGGTGGTCGGCAGCAGTCAGTTCCGAGACACCTGGGAGCGGGTCAGGCGGAGACATGTGAGGAGCAGGCAAGGACAACTCCCCTCAGGGTCGTCGGTCACGTCACATGCTCGGCCCTCACGACACAAGGGAGGCCATACGGAGGCGAGAACGGTTTTAGTCGGGAGGGTGGACGTACCAACGGCGTTTCCCCCATTTGATCTGAACGCACTGGGGCCGCGCAACCCGCACGACTTCCACGGGTCCCCGCCACGGCTTCAACAATTTAGGTGACGTGGCCAAAGGTGCCTGAGGGCAATGCAGCCAGGCCTTGTCACCTGGTTCCCAATTGTGCACGGATACCTTCCGTGCCCGCAACCGCTCGTTCGCAATTTGGCGAGCCCGCGAATTAAGCCGTGCGGCCTCCCTTGCCTCTGTCAGTTTATGAATATTAAATTTAATATGCTCTGCCAATTTAGAATTAGTTCGTGGTGCGGGCAGACCCAGCTGCGTTTCCATGGGCGGGTCGGCTTCCCGGCCGTACATTAGAAAAAACGGGGAAAACCCCGTAGCTGCATGGGGGGCCATTCTATACGCGGCAAGGACCCCAGGGACCTGCAGGTCCCAATCAACATGCGACTCACACACCTGCTGGCACAGCATAGAGGTCAATGTCCTGTTAAGCCTCTCCACCATCCCGTCCGTCTGCGGGTGGTACGGGGAGGTACGCACCTTTTTTGTACCCAACAGGTCGCACACCTCCTGCAGTAATTTACTCGAAAAATTTTTCCCTTGGTCAGTCAGCAAGCGTTCGGGAGCCCCTTGTCCAGGACGTAGCCCTGGACAAAGGCGTCCGTCACAGCCGCCGCCGACTGGTCGGCGAGCGGCCACGCCATAGGCCACCGGGTAAAATATTCGACCCCACCAACAGGTATTTATTACCCCTAGGCGTGACCGGGAAGGGCCCCAGAATATCGAGTGCAACGAGCTCGTTAATGCGCGAGACCTGAATAGATTGCAGCGGTGGATTAGCTGCCACGGGCGGCGGTTTCCGTCTGGCGCACTCAACACAACCCTTTAGAATATTCACCACATCACCCCCCATTCCCGGCCAATAATAGTCACGCTGAAGCAGGGCAAGCGTTTTGTTAACTCCCAAATGCAAGAGGCGTTCGTGTGCGGCCAAGACAACCTTCCCCCTTACAGCAGAAGGCACCACAATCGAATGCCGCCGGGACAAACTGTCCCATCTCATCAACAGGCCCTGCTTAAGCTCGTAGGAGCCAGTTCGGTCGTGGCTACCTTCGGAACCCTCCGTCTTCCGGCGCAATGCCAGCAGGGAGCTGTCCGCCATTTGGAGACGGCCCCACTCACTCAACGACAGTGAGAGCAGCGAGTCCTGACCCCTGGGGTAGCGGGACCATCCCCAATTGGTGTGCTCGCGGTCGCAACCAACGCCTCCCTACCTTCCGTAACCGGAGGTTTACAGCGCGCCGATCCCGATAAGCACGCACATTTGTGACAAGGCAACAACCGCGACAGGGCATCGGCATTCGTGTGTCGCAACCCTTTACGGTACGTAGTCGTGAACTGATAGTCCTGAAGGACTTCCAACCAACGCGACAATTGGCCCGAGGGCTGGGCAACCCGTAATGAATACTGGAGCGCCGCATGGTCCGTCCGGACCGTGAAATGACGACCATAGAGATATGGCCTGAATTGTTGTACAAAAAAAACAATGGCAAGTAGTTCACGACGGGTGACGCAGTAGCGCTGCTCTGCCGGCGACAACACCCTGCTACCATAGGCGACCACCCGTTCGACCCCTCCAATGACTTGGGACAGCACCCCCCCAATGCCCGTGTTGCTAGCATCCGTGTCTAGCAAGAAGGGACTCTCGAAGTCCGGATAGCGCAAGGGTGGGGCCCTTACCAAGGCGTCCCGGAGGGAGCAGAATGCAGCCTCCTCCTCCGGCCCCCACCGGAACTTCACTCCTTTTGCCGTTAAAGCGTGCAAGGGCTTCGCAATGGTGGCGAAGTGCTCAACGAATCGGCGATAATACGAAGCAAACCGATGAAACTGCGCACGTCTGACACTGACGTGGGCGTCGGCCACGAACTGACACAGTCCGTCTTCGCAGGATCGGTAGAAATCCCCGAAGAGTCGACAATGTGACCCAAATACCTCACAGATTTTCGAAAAAGATGGCATTTGGCCGGTTTAAACTTTAATTTAGCCGATCGCATTCGCAAGAACACCCCTCTCAATCGCTGGAGGTGTTCCTCGAACGTTTTACCGAAAACAATGACATCGTCAAGGTAAATGAGGCACGTTTCCCACTGCAAGCCCGACAAAACCAATTCCATAAGACGCTGAAACGTCGCAGGAGAGGAGTGAAGTCCCATGGGTAACCGGTTAAACTGAAACAGGCCCCCTGGAGTCCGGAATGCAGTCTTAGGCTTAGACTCCTCATCGAGTGGCAACTGCCAAAATCCGGACAATAAATCAAGAGTCGAAAAGTATCGCGCACCGGACAATGCGTCGAGAGACTCGTCCATCCTGGGGAGCGGATACGCGTCGGCCACCGAGATCTTATTCAGGCGGCGGAAATCGACGCAAAATCGCAGGGACCCGTCCTGCTTTTTAACGAGCACAATAGGTGCTCCCCAAGGACTGGAAGAAGGCGAAATAATGTCGGCTTCCAGCATATCGTTAACCGCCGACTGAACATGTTCTTCTCAGCAGGACTCAGTCGGAAGGATTTTGCCTGACCGGTGCCGCATCGCCCGTTTCAATGTGGTGGCGTAGCAGGTCCGTGCATCCGATATCATACTTATGTTTACTGAAGACATCCGAAAATTCAATCAGCAACCCGCGCAACGCGCCCAACTGTACCGCTGACAAATCGTCAGAGTCCGCGCACAGCATATTAATCCAATCTAGGTCCTCCTTTGATGGTACGCTATTCGTGGGGCTCGGATCAACCTGCGCAACCAGCCTCTCCTCCGCAGGGACCCGTGCCGCGTGAGCCAGCACGGTGCCCTGCTGAATGACGGCCGGCCGCGCCCCAGCGTTTAAAACCATGACAAACGGATCCCTGTCTGCCCCAACCAAAGTGTGAGCCACCGATAAATCGAGACCTCCAACAGCCCTATTAGAAGGACCCAAAAGCATGGCCTGTTCCGAGGCCTCCTTCCCCCATGGCTTCCGTAACCGGAGGGGAACCAACATTTGTGAACCCGGGGCACGTGCACGGTCTGTGTTGCTAACGCCTGAATGGTAGCGCACGCCGTCCGAATTACATTAGGGCTCGTCAAAAATGAAATACGGCGACCCGATGGCAGTTCAATGCAACGCTGATCAATGAGAATTTTGATGGGCATTTTCGCCAAAAAATCAGTGCCCAACAGGCAAGGAACCGCCAGGGAAGATGAAACGAAAACGGGTCCCGACAATTTGATATCACCAATGCAAATGGACGCCCTAATCTGACCGATAATGCCCAACGATCCCCCGTTAGCGGCGTAAAATGGCACATCGACCGGAAGAAGCGGACGACATTGTACCGGGAGAATATTATAAATGAGATCCGAAATAATAGTCGCCGATGCCCCCGTGTCCACCAACACCCTGACCTCGACCCCATCAATCGATCCGGTAACGACGGATGAACCCGCTGAGGCAGCCACAATTCTGTGCCCCAATTCCGACCATTTAATGTCTCCCCGGTCCCGGCCGAACCCCCTCTCCGAACCGAACCTCCGAACTCTACTCGGCTCTCCCTCGTCGCAACGCGACGACCCATACGTGTCGAGTATGCGGGCCAAGCATGTGAGGTGCCGCGACTTGCCGGGGTTTGCAGTGATGACTTGGGGCCTTGGTCGTCGTCCAGCCGAGGTCCCATGGCGCGCTGACGTGGGGCCCGGCAACCGGAGGCCACGTGGCCACGAAGGCCGCAGTTATAGCAGGTGATGACAGTAGTCGGAGATCTCGGTTGCTCCAGCTTGCGGGCCGCTCGCAGAGGCGAACGANCCCCCGACCTCCAGTCCCCGCTCGTCCCGCGATGAACGCGTCCTCTCGTGGGCTGACGACTTGGGGCCCGGTGTCAACCGGAGCCGGAGTTGAGGCCACGGCAGCGTTGCAGACGACCCCCTGCTTTCGTTGGAGGACCTCGTGCGCTTGCATGCTCGTGGCGACCCGTAATGAAGAAATATCGGTGTCGTCGGCCGTGTTGATGGGGACCCCCAGGTCCTGCGCCAACTTGAGCAGCTGCTCCAAAACCATCGCATCTTGGCCCTCCTCGTCCATACGAGGGAACGCGGCGTCAGCGAGAGCGAGCAACGCCGTGCGGTAGGCGAGCACGGTCTCCGTGTCCGCCTTCCGTCTTGCGTAGAAATGATGGCGGCACGCCGAGGGCGGACCGTAGACTTTTGCCATGAGAGCCAGCGCATCCTTGAGCGTGGAGCGGTCCGACCTGCGTGCGGACGTGAAGGCCGCGAGCGCGTTGTCGTCCAGCATGGCAGGCAGCGCCCGCAGTGCCGTAGCGTCGGACCAGGCGGACATCTCTTGATGCGCCAAAAATCTGCGCTGAAATAGGCTCCAATCCCCGCCTTCCGCCTTGAATGCTGACAACGTGGGAAGGCGCTGCTGAAAAATAAAGTCGTCCTCCTCCTCGTGCTTCCTCTCTGCCCCCCCGTCGGTGTGTAAGATGGCGGCCCCAGCGGCGGTGTGTAATGGCGGTCCGCCGCGCGCGTTGGTGACGTCAGCGGCCGCGCATGGAGAACCGCTGCCACGTGGTGATGGCCGTTCCCGCCAAAAGTTGGAGCGGATGAAACGGCGGGAATCGCCAAATCGTTTTGGCGGGAATCTGCAGAGCGACCCTGTAGCACGTCGGCCGCCGTCCCCGCTCCTCCCGACGAGCTGATCTCCGCCAAGATGGACGCGGCGGCGAGCAGCAGGTCCGCCAGACGGGAGTGTGCCTCGCGAAGCACGGTGTCAGTCCCCCGTCTCTCGTCCGGCGCCGTCGGTGGATCCTGCCCCGTGGGCAGCTCCTCTTCCTCACCCCCTGATGCCCGCTGGCCCGCGTCGTCGAGGTTGTCCTCGTGGTCAATCCCGTGGGTCCGACGGTTCCTCCTTGTATCCATGCTTGGAGGACCGTTTCACTTCTGACGCCAGTTGAAGTATGGGAATTGACGGCAGGAACTTCTTGACGGGTAACACACTTTTATTAAATCCTTCAGGTATCACAATACAACGTGTGGTCTTCCTTCTTCCTCCGACACACTCCACTAATCTCGTGTAAGCTCTAGGCCTCTGGCTACACACCATACACTCGACTCGTGTAAGCCTATGCTCTGGCTACACAATACACTCGACTCGTGTAAGCCCTATGCCTCTGGCTACACAATACACTCGACTCGTGTAAGCCCTATGCCTCTGGCTACACAATACACTCGACTCGTGTAAACCTCTGGCTACACACACTACACTCGCCTCTGGGTTACACAGAGTCCCGGTCCCCTTAGGACAGCGGGGCTAGGTACCGCAGGGCTCTAGGTCTTCATCCCCGTCTTCATTCTTCGCTGGTTACACACTGCCCTTTACGCCTGTGTGCATCCCCTTTTATAGCCCCTGCTCACGAGAGGCGGAGCTGATGCGTCCATTCAGCATGAGCATCGCTCCTTAATAAACCAATCACGACGCACTCTCTTTACGATCCGGTTTCCCCAGCGCGTGTTAACACTCCTCCACCAATCCCACGCGCTGCCACCGGTCACTCCCTCTCAGCATATCACCGGTCCACAGCCAATCAGTACCCCGTAACCCACGACCCGCGCTGACCCCTGATCCTCCACCGTCAGCGCGCGTCACCACCTACACAGCCAATCCTCACACACTGTGCATACGATCCTTAATCCCAGCGCGTATCACCTCTACACTTGTATGCTGTGAGGGGTTGGAATCGAACTCGGGTCCGGGTTCGTAGTGCAGCGCGCTAACCACTACACTACTGCTCCCACGTAATGCTCATTAATTGGCCGGACAAACCTTCATATATAGAGACCGCAGATCTTGGAAATTGTTTATACAGGCTCATCCCGCTCGTGGATGCTCGCACCTCTTGGGTCGTCCCTTCTTCAAGAGTGAAGGCTGTGTATGTTATAAGTGGAAATTGTTCTGATACAACACAAAATCCCCATAAATTATATTTTTAAAATACGTTTTGCGAATTCCATTCAATTTGTAAGCACATGTTTTATTTAGATAGATAGTATATTATATTGTTTACGTAATTTTGTATTTGATATCATGAGACGTCATTTGCCAGTATTCAATTATGATAGTATGTTTTTCCCCTTTCTGGCAATAAAACAGGTGTTAAGATGTTAAAACACCAAACTGAAACTTTGCAACAATCATGTACACTGCATTAACCGCTTATACTTGTGGTGAACATGCAAACAAATAAAAACATGCTCTGACAGTATGAGCATTGTCTTTGAAACGGATTGGTCCACACCAGAGACAGCTTTCTTAGAGCCTAGTCTACATTCAGGGGCATCTTCCCCAGGAAATTAGTCCCTACAAGCAGGGAACGGCAAGGGACGTCGAAACAAGAACTGGTCCCGTCAATTTGATATCTCCAATGCACACTTCTGCCATGATCTGTCCAATAATGCCCAATGAACCGCCATTTGCGGCAAACACGGAACCCCGACGAGACACAGGGACGACACTTTCGGGGAAAGAGTTATAAATTATATACATTATATAAATTATATACATTATATAAATATATACATTATACTAGCTGTACTACCCGGCTTCGCCCGGGACTTGGATCCACCACGCCCGGCCGCCTTTGTCTCCCAGTGCCGATGTTAATACGCCACACCAGTTACTCGTTTGAGGCTGAGTCGACCTAGGGAGGTTCAAATAATCGTCACCGGTGGTGGCCGTGACGGGAATCGAACTCGGTTCGCCGGGTTGGTAGCGCAGCGTAGCGTTAAGCACTACACCCACCGCTCCTCACACACCACACACGCACAGACACACACACAGACACACACACAGACACACGCAGACACACACAGACAGAGACACACACACACACAGACAGCACGCTAACCACTACACTACGCTCCCACACACCACACACGCACACACAGACACACACACAGACACACACACAGACACACACACACAGACACACACACACAGACAGGCAGCACGCTAAGCATACACTACCGTTCCCCTACACAACACACGCGCGCGCGTCCATAGGTACACATACACGCGCTTGCTGCAGACACACACGACTTTCATGCGTACGGCAGTAAACGACTGAAATAATAAAGGCAATGCTGTGTAAGGAACGCCTTAGACCCGCATACACATTTGTGTAATGCGACGTAAACACACAAACACACATAAACACATACACAATACACACACATACATGCAGACACACAGACAGACACATAACACACATACATACACACACATACAAACACAGAAACACATACACACACATACATAGACACACACATACACACAAACACATCCACAGACGTACATACACACATACATACAGGCACGCAGACATACACATAAACACATACAAAAAACCCACATACATACACACATACATACATACACACAAACACATGCACACACATACATACACACATGCATACAGACACACAGACATACACATAAACACATACACACATACACATGACCCGGCTTCGCCCGGGACTTGGATCCACCACGCCCGGCCGCCTTTGTCTCCCCAGTGCCGATGTTAATACGCAACACCAGTTACTCGTTTGAGGCTGAGTCGACCTAGGGAGGTTCAAATAATCGTACCGGTGGTGGCCGTGAGCGGGAATCGAACTCGGTTCGCCGGGTTGGTAGCGCAGCGTAGCGTTAAGCATACACCCACCGCTCCTCACACACCACACACGCACAGACACACACACAGNCACACACACAGACACACGCAGACACACACAGACAGACACAGACAGACACACACACACACAGACACACAGACAGCACCTAAGCACTACACTATCGCTCCCCACACACGCACACACACAGACACACACACACAGACACAGACACACGCTAAGCATACACTACCGTTCCCCTACAAACACACGCGCGCGTCCATAGGAACACATACACGCTTGCTGCAGACACACACGACTTTCAGGGTGCGCACGGCAGTAAACGACTGCAATAATAAAGCGGCAATGCTGCGCGAGGAACGCCTTAGACCTGCAACACATTTGTGTAATGCGAGCGTAAACACACAAACACATACAAACACATACATACACACACATACTCACAAACACATACACACACATACACACACATACATACACATACACACAAACACACACATACATACACACAAACACATACACAATACACACAGACATACATGCAGACACACAGAGACACACATAACACACATACATACACACATACATACACACAAACACATACACACACGTACATACACACATACAGACACACAGACATAGACATAAACACATACAAAAAAACCCACATACATACACACATGCATACAGACACACAGACATACACATAAACACATACACATGACCCGGCTTCGCCCGGACTTGGATCCACCACGCCTGGCCGCCTTTGTCTCCCAAGTGCCGATGTTAATACGCCACACCAGTTACTCGTTTGAGGCTGAGTCGACCTAGGGAGGTTCAAATAATCGTCACCGGTGGTGGCCGTGAGCGGGAATCGAACTCGGTTCGCCGGGTTGGTAGCGCAGCGTAGCGTTAAGCACTACACCCACCGCTCCTCACACACCACACACGCACAGACACACACGCAGACACACACAGACAGACACACACACACAGACACACAGACAGCACGCTAAGCACTACACTACCGCTCCCACACACACACACGCACACACACAGACACACACACAGACAGCACGCTAAGCACTACACTACCGTTCCCCTACACAACACACGCGCGCGCGTCCATAGGTACACATACACGCGCTTGCTGCAGACACACACGACTTTCAGGGTGCGTAAGGCAGTAAACGACTGAAATAATAAAGCGGCAATGCTGTGCGAGGAACGCCTTAGACCAGCAACACATTTGTGTAATGCGAGCGTAAACACACAAACACATACAACACATACACACATACATACACACAGACATACACATACACACAAACACACACATACATGCACACAAAAACATACACAATACACACACACATACATGCAGACACACAGAGAGACGCATAACACACATACATACACACACATACATACACAGAAACACATACACACAATACATAGACACACACATACATACACACAACACATGCACACACGTACATACACACATACATAGAGACACGCAGACATACACATAAAGACATACAAAAAACTCACATACATACACACAANCACATACATACACATACATACACACATACATAGAGACACACAGACATACACATAAACACAAACACACATACACATGACCCGGCTTCGCCGGACTTGGATCCACGATGCCCGGCCGCCTTTGTCTCCCCAGTGACGATGTTCACA
This sequence comes from Lethenteron camtschaticum, assembly GCA_018977245.1. Lineage (NCBI taxonomy): Eukaryota > Metazoa > Chordata > Hyperoartia > Petromyzontiformes > Petromyzontidae > Lethenteron > Lethenteron camtschaticum. Next base: position 9,976,828 of record MU249617.1, read on the forward strand.
CACGACAGCAGTTACGCGTTTGAGGCTGAGTGGACCTAGGGGAGGGCCAGGTCCGTTTCAAATAATCGTCAGCGGTGGTGGGCGTGAGTTGGAATCGAACTGGGGTCGCTCAAGCAGCTTAATGACTGTTTGTACAAAGAACATATAAAGAATCGATTATAATAACCAGGCAAGAGTCCACATTATAGACTGCCAGTACACGCACTCAGCTTCATAAGCAGGCTAGAGTGTACATGATAGAGTGGCAGTACGCTCACCGAGCTTAATAAGCAGGCTACAGTGTACATGATAGACTGGCAGTACGCTCACCCAGCTTAATGAGTATTTGTACAGTGAACATTAAAGTAATCGATTGTTGGCGCGTTGGGTTTAAAAGTAATATTAATAGCACACATTGTGGTGGGGTGTAGTGAAGAGTAGGAAAAACTTTGATAAATTTACCTCAGAGTGGCGTGGTGGGTGTCGAGGCCTAGTAGCGTGCAAAGCCTGCGGCCTCGCCTAAAATTGTCGGCTTGGAAGAGGCAGGGTACGGGTGGCGTTCCTTCCCCCCCCCCCCCTAGCGCTCCAACAATACTGTGTAATGGCTATTATTTAATTAAATACGGAGCTTATGAAAGTGGCGAAGGCGTGGCTAGCCGTTGGCAGGGGCAACCGCCGTCCAATGAAACTGCAGCCCTTGGCGAAGGCGTCGCTAGCCGTTGCCAGGTCCAATGAAAGCGGCGAAGGCGTGGCTAGCCGTTGCCAGGGGCAACCGCCGTCCAATGAAAGTGCGTATGGTCCGAAATCCACACACACACACACAGACGGACAGACAGACATCTACGATTTTATATACATATATATACATTATAAACTAATTCGGAAATGATGGTCGCGGTCTCACCGGTATCAACGAGCATCCTAATTTCTATCCCGTGCATCATACCGTCAACAGCGGATGAACCCGCAGCCGCGGCAACTACCCTATGAGCCAACGCCGACCACTGACCCGGGTGTACGATGCGTCTCATGACAATGATTGTCACAGTAGGTGGCAACTGAAAAATCACGACAAACTTCTGCATGACGAGAATCAGAATCTGTATCTATCCGTGATAAATCCGATTAGCTATGAAGCTCTTTTTGTCACAGACATCCAGTCGGGACGGGTTAGAAGTGGGCCCCGCCATCACATACGCGTGAGTCACGAGCCTCCTGCAGCTGAACATAATAATACTCGTAACAACGAAGATCGTTGATAGATTGTGATTTATTCACGTTTGAAAATATCGTAGTACCACACGATTTCAGTAATGTAGTGCATTCGTCAAAATCCCTGCCGAGATGTTTCCACCTCCTCCGTCTTCACAGGTCACATCACAAATCCGCAGCAGCCGCTTCCCATCCACTTCCCATCCACTTCCCAGCCACTTATCCAGGCTCACGCCACGGCGTTCTCAAACATCTGTCTCACCCCCTTTTTTAAACAACACAAAGATGCATCCAATAAAAATCGATTTTCATGAGAAGATTAGGCATGCGTATTTGAATGTCAACCACAGAGATCTGCATCCTTTCCATAGGAGCCTGCTGGACCCAACAGGTTGGATGCGACGCTTCCATCTCACTTATTTTTTCCCGGAAGCACCTGGAAGAGAGAGTTGATACGGGAATCAAACTCAAGCAACTGCAGACGGAAGCCCTTACTGTACAGAGACATCCAGCACGATAATGCGGCAGCAAATAGGGCGGACATAACATTGTGGGCCCCAAGTGTAATTGCGNAAAAAATCATTAACATCGCTATTTCTCAGAAAAACTATGAAACTATTCACTTTTTTATTTGACCAGGTAAGACCCACTGAGCTATATAGCTGTTTTTCAGATACGACCTGGCCACAAAGAATAGCTCAACGAAGTGGCTTATCACGTGGAAATTTATAGCAGCAATATACATTACTCAAAACGCATGTTAATTCGAAATGTGAAGGGAAACTCAGATGACCAGGAGAAAAATCCACACGACCGCAGGAGAACATGCAAAACTCCGAATATACAACAAGCGTCAGGGTCGGGATCCAACCCACGACCTCCTGTATAACAGTTGTTAACATCTCGCCACCGTGGCTGCGACGCGCGTACGATTGTCTATTTATAGTTCTCAGAATGTGCACACAATTTGGATCAACGGAATTTAATGCAACTGTTGCCCAAAGTGTTTGGAACCACCCAGTGTCGTTTCTTAGCATCTCCATTCTGCCATCTCTGTCTTCATTTAAACCCACTCTATTAAAGTCACTAAAGTTTAAGTGTAATTATACAACAATTGCTATTATCATTAACTATGCTTGATTTTCAAAATCTGTAATTGTGGAATGCTTTTATGTTGTATGCCGACCGAGTCGCCCTTCAAAATACATTCTTGTCTCTACGGCTTTAATCGGGGAAATACACTCCTGATTCTGACTCTGCAGTGCGTGAGTGAGTGTGTGGGTGAGTGAGTGGTGGGTGGATGAGTGGTGAAGTGGGTAGATGAGTGAGTGGGTGGGTGAGTGAGGGTGGATGAGTGGTGAAGTGGGTAGATGAGTGAGTGGGTGGGTGAGTGAGTGGTGGGTGGATGAGTGGTGAAGTGGGTAGATGAGTGAGTGGGTGGGTGAGTGGTGGGTGGATGAGTGGTGAAGTGGGTAGATGAGTGGGTGGTGTGAGTGAGTGGTGGGTGGATGAGTGGTGAAGTGGGTAGATGAGTGAGTGGGTGGGTGAGTTAGTGGGCGAGTAAATGTGTGGGGAGGTGAGTGAGTGAATGCGTGAGTGGGTGAATGGGTGTGTGGGTGAGTGTGTAAGTGGGCGAGTGAGTGTGTGTGAGGTTGTGTAATTGTGGGGAGCTGTAGAGGTGAGCGTGCTGCACTGTGAACGAGGCGACCCGAGTTCGATTCCCGCTTACGGCAACCAACACCAGTGACGATTATCTGGGTCAACTCAGCCTCAAATGAGTACCTGGTGCGATACGTAAACATCGCCACTGGGGAGACAAAAGCGGCCGGACGTGGTGCTGGCCACTTACCCGCTCGTGAGCCGTGCCGGCCTTCATAGGTGCTCGCTAACAGCACTTGCCCAAAGAGTCTGTGAAGGCTGTACGGGGATGTTTGTGTTTGGTGTAATCGTGGAATACTTTGATGTTAGCCGCCCGAGTCCCCCCACCCTGAAGAGGAGCTTCTCAGCTCTCGGGGCTGTACTCTGTTGCTTGGTGATACTCACCCATCTGCTGGATCTTGGAAAAAGTGCTCCCGGAGGAGACTCCTCCACCGCTGCTCTTCGCTGCAGATGAGTGCCACCCGGAAGCGGACGATCCGCTGCGGACACCGCTGCTGGTGAATCCGATGTCGTTCAAGGTTGGACTGCTGAACGCGCACGCGAACGTGGTTCTGTTTTGTTGACCTGCCTTGAAATCCGCGAGGATTGTGTGTAAGTGTGTATGTGTGTATGTAGGTGTGTATGTGCGTATGTGTGTAGGTGTGTATGTGTGTCGGTGTGTATGTGTGTATGTAGGTGTGTATGTAGGTGTGTATGTGTGTAGGCGTGTATGTGTGTATGTGTGTAGTGGGGAGCGGTAGTGTAGCGGTTAGCGCGCTGCGCTATGAACCTGGCGACCCGGGTTCGATTCCCGCTCACGGCTAATACCAGTGACGATTATCTGAACCGGTCCTGGGCCTCCCCTAGGTCGACTCAGCCTTAAATGAGTACCTGGTGCGGTATGTAAACATCGCCACTGGGGAGACAAAGGCGGTCGGGCGTGGTGCTGGCCACCCACCCCCTCGTGTACCGTTCCAGCCTTCATAGGTGCTCGCTAACAGCACTTGCCCCTACAGTCTGTTAAGGCTATACGGGGGATCTTTGTATCTTTGTTGTATGTGTGTGTGTAGGTGTGTAGGCACGTCGAACTTTCTTTCGCATCGGCTGTCGTTAAACGAGCACGATTCTTTTGGAAGTCCGCAAAGTCTGGCGAGAGTCCATGAGACACGCAACTAAAACGAAACTACCTTTATTTTACCAGGTAAGGCCCAACTGAGCTACACCGTAGAGCGCTTTTTCAGAAGCGACCTGGCCACAATTGATAGCTCAACGAAGTGGCTTACCATCACGTGGACATTGACAGCAACCAAATACTCAAAACGCGTGATGTTGATTCTAAATGTTGAGGGGAAAACCGGAGGACTCTGAAAAATCCACGCGACCACGGGGAGAGAGGGATACATTCTCCAAATATACAGCAGCAGGCGACAGAGTCGAGATCGAGCCCACGACCTCCTGTATACCAGGCGCGGGACAGCGGGAGGGAACAGTGCGGACGACTCCCGATGGAGCAAGAAGTCAGTTTAGCACCAAAGGCCGACGTTGAGGGGAGCGGAGAGGAGGAGAGGGAGGGGGAAGTGGAGATCGGAGAGGCATCGTGAGGCTACGAAGCAGTGCGTGTGCGCGGGAGATGATGGGGAGGGTATGGGCAGTTACCTCGATCCTGAAGCTCCCATTATGTTTCTGTGGAGCGCGCAGAAGATAACAAGGCGACTGTGAGACAGCTGTAGGGATAATGCGACAATCACTCGGGTCGACGGGCTCGTAGCGTAGCGCTAACCACTACCCTACCGCTCCCCACGTTACTACACAAAGACAAAGATCTCCCCACAAAGCGTTAAACAGACTGTGGGGGCAAGTGCTGTTAGCGAGCATCTACGAAGGCTGGAATGGCACACGAGGGGGTGGGTGGCCAGCACCACGCCCAGCCGCCTTGTCTCCCTTGTGGCGATGTTTACGCACCACACCAGGTACTCATTTGAGGCGGAGTCGACCTAGGGGAGGCCCAGGACCAGTTCAGATAATCGTCACTGGTGTTGGCCGTGAACGGGAATCGAACTCGTGCCGTCGGGTTCGTAGCGCCGCCTGTTAATCGCTACTAACACGACTGTAACACACACACTAGTACACTGACAATATTACACACACACTATTACATATGCACAGACAATATTACACGTACAATATTACACACACACAATATTACACGCACACAATATTACACGCATACAATATTACACAAACACAATATTACACACACAATATCACACACACAATATTACACACACAATATTACACACACACAATATTACACACGCACAATATCACACACGCACAATATTACACACGCACAATATTACACACGCACAATATTACACACACAATATTACACACACAATATCACACGCACAATATTACACGCACACTGATGCTGTAGCTGCTGTCGCTGCTGATGCTGCTGTGGCTGCTGCTGCTTCTGTGGCTGTCACTGCTGCTGTAGCTGCGTCTCCCCTCGCCTCTGCTATTTAAGCATCCCCCTTGCCCGGCGTCACTGCCCTCTTTCGTGGAAGTGAACCGCGGCGAGCGCACGTCACGTGGGATCAATCTCGCCCGTCACTGCTCGGCAGAGCTCAGTGCCACGTCTGCACGCACCCGGCTCTCGCTCACCCGGACTCGTTTTACATCTAATAAAGATTAGTTAATTGTTCGTTACACGCATCAAATCGTGGCAGGGGATGGTGCAGAGACAGAGAGGGGGGAGCGTGTAAACTAATTTCTTGAGAACTGCTTCTTGTGTTAAGGTTGTTGTCCTTCCCTCGCACCGTATGTAGCCAGCCGTGCTCATTGGGAGGTGCGCGGAAAGGCAACAAACTATGGGTCTCTGTGTGAGTCTATGGGTATCTGTGTGAGTCTATGGGTCTGTGTGTGAGTCTATGGGTCTGTGTGGAGTCTATGGGTCTCTGTGTGAGTATGGGTCTGTGTGTGGTCTATGGGTGTCTGTGTGTGAGTCTATGGGTCTGTGTGTGAGTCTATGGGTCTCTGTGTGAGTATGGGTCTGTGTGTGAGTCTATGGGTCTGTGTGTGAGTCTATGGGTCTGTGTGTGAGTCTATGGGCCTCTGTGTGAGTCTATGGGTCTCTGTGTGAGTCTATGGGTCTCTGTGTGAGTCTATGGGTCTCTGTGTGAGTCTATGGGTCTGTGTGTGAGTCTATGGGCCACTGTGTGAGTCTATGGGTCTCTGTGTGAGTCTATGGGTCTCTGTGTGAGTCTATGGGTCTCTGTGTGTCTTTGGGTCTTTGTGTGAGTCTATGGGTCTGGTGTGCTATGGACTGTGTGAGTCTATGGGTCTCTGTGTGAGTCTATGGGTCTCTGTGTGAGTCTATAGGTCTCTGTGTGAGTCTATGGGTCTGTGTGTGAGTCTATGGCTCTGTGTGAGTCTATGGATCTGTGTGTGAGTCTATGGGTCTCTGTGTGAGTATGGGTCTCTGTGTGAGTCTATAGGTCTCTGTGTGAGTCTATGGGTTTCTGTGTGAGTCTATGGGTCTCTGTGTGAGTCTATGGGTCTCTTTGTGAGTCTATGGTCTGTGTGTGAGTCTATGGGTCTCTGTGTGTGAGTCTTTGGATCTGTGTGTGATTCTATGGGTCTCTGTGTGAGTCTATGGGTGTGTGAGTCTATGGGTCTCTGTGTGAGTCTATGGGTTTCTGTGTGAGTCTATGGGTCTCTGTGTGAGTCTATGGGTCTAAGTGTGAGTATATGGGTCTGTGTGTGAGTCTATGGGTCTGTGTGTGAGTCGATGGGCCACTGTGTGAGTCTATGGGTCTCTGTGTGAGTCTATGGGTCTGTGTGTGAGTCTATGGGTCTCTGTGTGTGAGTCTATGGATCTGTGTGTGAGTCTATGGGTCTCTGTGTCAGTCTATGGGTCTCTGTGTGAGTCTATGGTTCTGTGTGTGAGTCTATGGGTCTGTGTGTGAATCTATGGGTCTCTGTGTGAGTCTATGGGTCTCTGTGTGAGTCTATGGTCTCTGTGTGAGTCTATGGGTCTGTGTGTGAGTCTATGGGTCTATGTGTGAGTCTATGGGTCTGCGTGTGAGTCTATGGGTCTCTGTGTGAGTATATGGGTCTCTGTGTGAGTATATGGGTCTCTGTGTGAGTCTATGGTTCTGTGTGTGAGTCTATAGATCTCTGTGTGAGTCTATGGGTGTCTGTGTGAGTCTATGGGTCTCTGTGTGAATATATGGGTCTCTGTGTGAGTCTATGGGTCTCTGTGTGAGTCTATGGGTCTCTGTGTGAGTCTATGGGTCTCTGTGTGAGTCTATGGGTCGCTGTGTGAGTCCATGGGTCTGTGTGTGAGTCTATGGGTCTCTGTGTGAGTCTATGCGTCTCTGAGTCTATGTACGTATGTTGAACTTCGTTCGCACTGTCCACAGCGAACCGTGCTAATTCGAGTTTCAACTGCAGTGGCGTCCTCTGGACATCCGTGAGCGAGAGCTTCATAGCTCATCCACTTCTCTGCCTCCTCCTGCACGCCGTTTGTTTAGTCACAAGTGCGAGTCATTTGCCTTCCCCAATGGTAAATAAATATAAAACTCTTTTTTTTATTTTACCAGCTAAGGTCCACTGAGCTATACAGCTCTTCTTGAGAAGCCACAAATTATAGCTCAACAAAGTGGCTTATCGTGTGGAATTTTATAGTAGCAGCCAAAAAAATCGAACCACGTGATGTTGATTCTAAATGTGGAGAGGGAAAAAACTGAGAAAAATCCACACAACCACGGGGAGAGACGGAAACTCCAAATAAACAGCAGGCGCGTCCTATAAGCACGGTTGGCTACGTACGGCGCGAAAGAAGTTCAACATACATCCATACAGGCGTCAGAGTCGGGACCGAACCGACGATCTCCTGCATACCAGGCGGGGGTAGCATCTCGTTCCTCCGGCGGCGCCTATAAAGTATGGCCACTACATCAGTCGTATCGATTTCTCTTTTTTATGAACTTGTAACGGACGAACCGGCACTCGGTGAGGGCATATAAAGTGGAGTTCACAGCTCGCTGTGTCATCGGTTTTAAGTGGCATCCCGAGGGCAGTGACGTCGGCTGCTTCTCGACAGGGAACTCGTGGCGAGGCGCGGGGACGGGGTCTGGGCAGGCACGCGAGCTGGTGGAGGCGCGCTTGTCCCCAGTGTTCACAATATTTTAACTGTTCACTCACAACTATCTACAACTCATGATACAGCCGCTCAACCCGAGATATACATCCTCTGAAACGTGCATTGTCTTTGTGCCGTTCGCCTTTTGACGTTCTCGAGTCTGACACTGGTGGTGAGACTCGGCCACGAATGAGGCTGTCTCTAGTGAAGGCCAATCAGTTTCAAGGCAATGCATATATTATATCAGATCATGTCGGTTTGCATGTCTGTGTGGTTTATGTAATCATGATTCCTTGCAAAAGGTATATATTTGGTATTTGAACATCGTAACAGCTGTTTTATTGGCAGAGAGTGTAAAACCTATTCTTATTTTTCATATTTACAATTAATTATATTAATTTTGCCAGGTAAGAAAACATCCGCTTCATAGCTTTTTTTCAGAAGCGACCTGACCAAACGTAATGATAGCCCAATTAAGTGGCTTATCGTCACGCGGAAATGCATTGCAGCCAAAAACTCTAAACGCGTGATGTTGATTCTAAATGTGGAGGGGGAAATCGGAGGACACGGAGACAAAAAGCACGCGGATTTTTCTCCGGGTCCTCCGGTTTTTCCCCTAAACTGAGAGCTCCTCAGTTCAATAGGCTTCATTCTGGAAATTAACTTCTGATTTTGATATTCAGCAGCACGATGCCAATGTGGACGTCTGCTGCTGCTGTTGCTGGCCTCGACGAGCGGGCTTCAGCAGAAAGAGAGAGTTCGTGTGGCTTTGCCATTTTTATTCCGTTGAAGGAGCGCAAACCACAATGTCTTCACTACCTCACTCCATAAATGCCTCCATTGGGATCACACACGCATCAGTAATCTCCCTTTACTGCAAAGAAAATCAACTTAGCGGGACTCAGTGAAGCATTTCTGGGTAAACAAGCAGAGGAGTGATGATGATGATGCTGCTGCTATCGCCAAGGAACATAAACCATCACGCGAAATTCCTCGCAGCAGCGGCTTTTGGCGAACCATCACCGCATCGCGTGGCGCTTTCAGATGCGCTTCTGCGGCCGTCAGGAACGCTCTTCCTTCCGATATTAGGAAGCCACTGGGCTGTGCACGTTTACATAATCGAGATTGAAACTCATTTGTGTAGAACTGCTTTTTGTGCTGAGTTTGTTGTCCTTCCACCACACCTCCAATCAGCACGGTTGGCTATGTACGGCGCGAACGAAGTTCAACATACATACATAGACTCACACACAGACCCATAGCTCACACAGAGACCATAGACTCACACAGAGACCATAGACTCACACAGAGACCCATAGACTCACACACAGACCCATAGACTCACACAGAGACCCATAGACCCACACAGAGACCCATAGACTCACACAGATACCCATAGACTCACACAGAGACCCATAGACTCACACAGAGACCCATAGACTCACACAAGACCCATAGACTCACACACAGAACCATAGACTAACCAGGACCCATAGACTCACACAGAGACCCATACACTCACACAGAGGCCCATAGACTCACACCAGACCCATAGACTCACACACGACCCATAGACTCACACCAGACCCATAGACTCACACCAGACCCATAGACTCACACAGATGCCCATAGACTCACACAAAGACCCATAGACTCACACAGATACCCATAGACTCACACAAAGACCCATAGACTCACACAGAGAACCATAGACTCACACAAAGACCCATAGACTCACACAGAGACCCATAGTTTGTTGCCTTTCCGCGCACCTCCCAATGAGCACGGCTGGCTACGTACGGTGCGAGGAAGGACAACAACCTAAACACAAGAAGCAGTTCTCAAGAAATTAGTTTACACGCTCCCCCCTCTCTGTCTCTGCACCATCCCCTGCCACGATTTGATGCGTGTAACGAACAATTAACTAATCTTCATTAGATGTGAAACGAGTCCGGGTGAGCGAGAGCCGGGTGCGTGCAGACGTGGCACTGAGCTCTGCCGAGCAGTGACGGGCGAGATTGATCCCACGTGACGTGCGCTCGCCGCGGTTCACTTCCACGAAAGAGGGCAGTGACGCCGGGCAAGGGGATGCTTAAATAGCAGAGGCGAGGGAGACGCAGCTACAGCAGCAGTGACAGCCACAGAAGCAGCAGCAGCCACAGCAGCAGCAGCGACAGCAGCTACAGCAGCAGTGTGCGTGTAATATTGNGTGTGTGTGTAATATNGTGTGTGTGTGTAATATTGTGTGTGTGTGTGATATTGGGTGTGATATTGTGTGTGTGTGTAATATTGTGTGTGATATTGTTTGCGTGTGTAATATTGTCTGTGCATATGTAATAGTGTGTGTGTAATATTGTCAGTGTACTAGTGTGTGTGTTAGAGTCGTGTTAGTAGCGATTAACAGGCTGCGCTACGAACCCGGCGGCACGAGTTCGATTCTCGTTCACGGCCAACACCAGTGACGATTATCTGAACTGGTCCTGAGCCTCCCCTAGGTCGACTCAGCCACAAATGAGTACCTTGTGGTATCTAAACATCGCCACGAGGGAACAAGGCGGCTGGCGTGGTGCTGGCCACCCACCCCTCGTGTGCCATTCCAGCCTTCGTAGATGCTCGCTAACAGCACTTGCCCCACAGTCTGTTTAACGCTTTGAGGGGGATCTTCGTCTTTGTGTAGTAACGTGGGGAGCGGTAGGGTAGTGGTTAGCGCTACGCTACGAGCCCGTCGACCCGAGTGATTGTCGCATTATCTCTACAGCTGTCTCACAGTCGCCTTGTTATCTTCTGCGCGCTCCACAGAAACATAATGGGAGCTTCAGGATCGAGGTAACTGCCCATACCCTCCCCATCATCTCCCGCGCACACGCACTGCTTCGTAGCCTCACGATGCCTCTCCGATCTCCACTTCCAACTCCCTCTCCTCCTCTCCGCTCCCTCAACGTCGGCCTTTGGTGCTAAACTGACTTCTTGCTCCATCGGGAGTCGTCCGCACTGTTCCCTCCCGCTGTCCCGCGCCTGGTATACAGGAGGTCGTGGGCTCGATCTCGACTCTGTCGCCTGCTGCTGTATATTTGGAGAATGTATCCCTCTCTCCCGTGTCGCGTGGATTTTTCAGAGTCCTCCGGTTTCCCCTCAACATTTAGAATCAACATCACGCGTTTGAGTATTTGGTTGCTGTCAATGTCCACGTGATGGTAAGCCACTTCGTTGAGCTATCAATTGTGGCCAGGTCGCTTCTGNAAAAAGCGCTCTACGGTGTAGCTCAGTTGGGCCTTACCTGGTAAAATAAAGGTAGTTTCGTTTTAGTTGCGTGTCTCATGGACTCTCGCCAGACTTTGCGGACTTCCAAAAGAATCATGCTCGTTTAACGACAGCCGATGCGAAAGAAAGTTCGACGTGCCTACACACACACACCTACACACCTACACACATACACACACACACCTACACACATACACCCTACACACACACACCTACACACCTACACAAAGACAAAGATCCCCCGTATAGCCTTAACAGACTGTTGGGGCAAGTGCTGTTAGCGAGCACCTATGAAGGCCGGCACGGCACACGAGGGGGTGGGTGGCCAACACCCGCCTGATCGCCTTTGTCTCCCCAGTGCGATGTTTACACACCGCACCAGGTACTCTTTAAGGCTGAGTCGACCTAGGGGAGGCCCAGGACCGGTTCAGATAATCGTCACTGGTGTTAGCCGTGAGGGGAATCGAACACACGTACACACCTACTCACCTACACATATACACACCTACACACATACACACATACACACCTAACACATACACACATACACCCCTACACATACACACCTATACACCTACACACATACATACACACATACACACCTACACACATACACACACACATACACACCTACACACATACACACTTACACACATACACACCTACACACAATCCTCGCGGATTTCAATGCAGGTAACAAAACAGAACCGCGTGCGCGTGCAGCAGTCCAACCTTGGACGACGTCGGATTCACCAGCAGCGGTGTCCGCAGCGGATCGTCCGCTTCCGGGTGGCACTCGTCTGAAGCGAAGAGCAGCGGTGGAGGAGTCTCCTCCGGGAGCACTTTTCCAAGATCCAGCAGATGGGTGAGTATCACCAAGCAACAGAGTACAGCCCGAGAGCTGAGAAGCTCCTCTTCAGGGTGGGGGGACTCGGCGGCTAACATCAAAGTATTCCACGATTACACAAACACAAACATCCCCGTATAGCCTTCACAAACTCTTTGGGCAAGTGCTGTAGCGAGCACTATGAAGGCCGGCACGGCTCACGAGGGGTGGGTGGCCAGCACCACGTACGGCCGCTTTTGTCTCCCCAGTTGCGATGTTTACGTATCGCACCAGGTACTCATTTGAGGCTGAGTTGACCCAGATAATCGTCACTGGTGTTGGTTGCTGTAAGCGGGAATCGAACTCGGGTCGCCTCGTTCACAGTGCAGCACGCTCACCTCTACAGCTCCCACAATTACACAACCTCACACACACTCACTCGCCCACTTACACACTCACCCACACACCCATTCACCCACTCACTCACGCATTCACTCACTCACCTCCCACACATTTACTCGCCCACTAACTCACCCACCCACTCACTCATCTACCCACTTCACCACTCATCCANCCACCACTCACCACCCACTCATCTACCCACTTCACCACTCATCCACCCACCACTCACCACCACTCACTCATCTACCCACTTCACCACTCATCCACCGTCACTCACCACCACTCACTCATCTACCCACTTCACCACTCATCCACCCACACTCACTCACCCACCACTCACTCATCTACCACTTCACCACTCATCCACCCACCACTCACTCACCCACACACTCACTAACGCATTTCAGAGTCAGAATCAGAGTGTATTTCCCCGATTAAAGCCGTAGAGACAAGAATGTATTTTGAAGGGCGACTCGGTCGGCATACAACATAAAAGCATTCCACAATTACATATTTTGAAAATCAAGCATAGTTATGATAATAGCAATTGTTGTATAATTACACTTAAACTTTAGTGACTTTAATAGAGTGGGTTTAAATGAAGACAGAGATGGCAGAATGGAGATGCTTAGAGACGACACTGGGTGGTTCCAAACACTTTGGGGCAACAGTTGCATTAAATTCCGTTGAACCAAATTGTGTGCACATTCTGAGAACTATAAATAGACAATCGTACGCGCGTCGCAGCCACGGTGGCAGATGTTAACAACTGTCATACAGGAGGTCGTGGGTTCGATCCCGACCCTGACACTTGTTGTATATTAGAAGTTTTGCAAATGCTCTGGTTTTTCCCTCCAGATTTAGAATTAACATGCGTTTAGAATAAGCTATTTGGCTGCAATACATTCCCACGTGATAAGCCACTTCGTTGAGCTATTCTTTGTGCCAGGTCGTATCTAAAAACAGCTATTTCGCTCAGTGGGTCTTACCTGGCCAAATNAAAAAAAGTGAATAGTTCCATAGTTTTTCTGAGAAATAGCGATGTTAATTATTTTTTTCCCAATCACAATTGGGGCCACAATATTATGTCTGCCCTATTTGCTGCCGCTTTATCGTGCTGGATGTCTCTGTACAGTAAGGATTCCGTCTGCAGTTGCTTGAGTTTGATTCCCGTATCAACCTCTCTTCCAGGTGCTTCCGGGAAAAATAAGTGAGATGGAAGCGTCGCATCCAACCTGTTGGGTCCAGCAGGCTCCTATGGAAAGGATGCAGATCTCTGTGGTTGACATTCAAATACGCATGCCTAATCTTCTCATGAAAATCGATTTTTATTGGACGCATCAATGTGTTATTGTTTAAAAAAGGGGTGAGACAGATGTTTGAGAACGCCGTGGCGTGAGCCTGGATAAGTGGATGGGAAGTGGATGGGAAGCGCTGCTGCGGATTTGTGATGTGACCTGTGAAGACGGAGGAGGTGAAACATCTCGGCAGGGATTTTGACAAATGCACTACATTACTGAAATCGTGTGGTACTACGATATTTTCAAACGTGAATAAATCACAATCTATCAACGATCTTCGTTGTTACGAGTATTATTATGTTCTGCTGCAGGAGGCTCGTGACTCACGCGTATGTGATGGCGGGGCCCCTTCTAACCCGCCCGACTGGATGTCTGTGACAAAAAGAGCTTCATAGCTAATCGGATTTATCACGGATAAATACAGATTCTGATTCTCGTCATGCAGAAGTTTGTCGTGATTTTTCAGTTGCCACCTACTGTGACAATCATTGTCATCGTCAGCCCTGATCAATCCACCATCACCTACAATCTTGTAATGTAATACAAATCTGCACACTGCCTACACGGGATATGGTTTCACGTCTTCATTGCTCGGTGAACATCCTCGTGGATGCGTCGGCTGCAACTCCATCATCGTTCTTCACCGTTGGCCATCAACCCTCGACCAACATGGCCTGCTCATGCCACTTTGCCTTCCTCTTTAGTCCACAGCCCTTCCTCTTTGTGTGTCTGTGCGTCTCTACGTGCGTCTACGTGTCTTTGTGTCTGTGTCTCTGTGAGTGTATTCGTATCTGTGTATGTCTGTGAGCCGTGTCTGCCTACATATCTGTGTGTCTATCCGTATCTCTGTGTCTCCATGTTTATGTATATATCTGTGTCTCTGTGCGTGTGTGTGTCCGAGGCTCTTTGCCCAAATACGCATGCGCGACCGAGGGAGTTGGGAGGGCCGGGGCTGGTGGCTGACGGTGTCAGCTGCCGCGCTGCGCGAGGGCGGCAGGTGGGCTGGGGGGTTGAGGCGCGTCCCCTCGCCTGGGGCTCACTGGGGCTCACCGGCGGATCACCGGTGTCCTCACCTCTGCGTGCCGCGGCACACCGGTCGAGCGGTTGCCACTTCTTGTTGACGTTCGCAGTTCGTGATTCCAGCGGCCGCACTGATTAATACTGCGGGTGTAATAATAATGATGACAACTATAAATGTATAACGAATAATAGGTTTTACCCTTTCTGGCAATAAATCCGCAGGTGTTTAGATGTGCAAACACAAAACACACTCATTGCAAGGAATCAAGTCTGCACTAACCACACGTACTTGTGGAAAAACATGCAAACCAACATGCTCTGCTATTAATGTATGCATTGTCTTTAAAACACATTGGCCTGCACCAGAGACAGCCTTTTTTACAGCCTTATCTCACCAACTGTGTTAGACCAGAGAACGCCAAAAGACAAACAACACAAAAACAATGCAAGTATAAAATTAAAAGCTCTTGTTGAGCTGTCTTCTTCTTTCGTATGGTTGATGTAGATACAGAGCAACAACTACGATTTCACATTCAGGTGGTCACGCCGGATAACCTCGTCAGGAGCTGGAGCGAAGTGCATCGTCGAGATGTCTCCTTCGTATCTACGGGTCGTGGCATGTATCGCATACGTTGACCTGTTCTTGATGACCACAGTCGCACACTACTGGAGGGTTTTTAGTATTTTCCATTTGTGTATCAGGTATCCACAATCTACCATGGTTTGTGCGGATGCGATTTCAAACTATTAAACTATTTAAATTGTTCCTGGTAAGGCCCACTTAGCTATATACAGCTCTTTTTCAGAAGTGACCTGGCCAAAAATGATTTCACAACGAAGTGGCTTATCACGTGGACATTTATAGCAGCCAAATGCATGATCATTCTAAATGTGGAGGGGAAAACCGGAGGACCTGGAGAAAAATCCACGCGACCACTCCGAGAAAGAGAGACACACAAACTCCAAATATACAGCAGCAGGTGTCAGGGTGGGTATCGAACCCACGACCTCCTGTAGACCAGGCGAGGTAGTCAACATCTCATAGCCACCGTGGCGCCCTTTAGAGTGGACCATAAGCTTCGTGGAATATCAAACCCAGGGAGTTGAGCAGTTACATAAGTTATATATTTTACTCTTTGGTTCTTTCGGTAAAGTCACGTAGGTAGAAAAATTAAATAAAATAAATCACGACGTTTCGATCGCAACACAAGCGATCGTCCTATGCGAAACAAAACTACATAAACTGCTGAACAGCAACCCCTTATTGCAGCAGCTCTCCCCCTATGCTGTCCAGCAGTTATACTACTGGATTTTTGTTTCGCCTTGTGTTGCGATCGAAACGTCGTGATTTATTTGTANTTTTTTTTTCTACCTACGTGACTTTGCCGAAATAACCAAAGAGTATTGATTCCTGCAGTCACGAAAGCTTCAAATCAAGATTGAAGTTATATATGTTATTAGTTATATAACTGCTATAGGGAGATATTTAATACACCGTATTAAGTAACGTGGCAGCTCAACTCGTTATGGGGGCGTGGACGGTGAAGTGGCCCCGCCCAGGGACCGCAGGGGGAGGGGCGCGAGGCAGGGTGAGGGGGTGGTTGGCATGGCGACCCGAGTCACAGCGAGAGGGAAGCAGCGGCAGGTGACGCACGCAGCCCCACACAGACACTCTCCTCTCTACACAGACACACAGACAGACACACACACAGACACACACAGACACACAGACAGACACACACACACAGACACACACACATACACTCTCCTCTCTACACAGACACACACACAGACACACACACAGACACTCTCCTCCTACACAGACACACACACAGACACACACACAGACACTCTCCTCTCTNCACAGNCNCACACACACACACAGNCACACACACAGACACTCTCCTCTCTACACAGACACACACACACACAAACACACACAGACAATCTCTACACATACACATACACTCTCCTCTCTACACAGACACACAGACAGACACACACAGACAGACAATCTCTACACACACAGACAATCTCTACACACACAGACACTCTCCTCTCTACATAGACCAGAGGTCGCAAACGGGTCTTGATTCCTTACCCGTACCCGGCCGCGCCAGGCCGTACCCGTACCCAGGGGTGGGTAGGGTACGGGTATCGGGTACCTGATTGCGACCTCTGGGATGAAGCCATGTTGCAGGCGCGGGTGGGTTGATTCTAGGAACTTGAATTGTGAGAAGAGACAAGACGTTGGGAAATGAGTGACAAACGGTGACTCACCAGTGACTCACGGCCTACCGTACCCGGCCGCACCAGGGTCGCAAACGGTAGCCGTACCCGGCCGGTACGGGTAGCGGGTATCGGGTAGGGTACGGGTATCGGTACCCGGTTGCGACCTCTGACACAGACACACACACATACACACACAGACATTCTCCTCTCTACATACACAGCGCACACATAAAACACTGCACACACACACATAGCACGCGTATACACACACAGCATACACAAACAGCACGCTATACACACACACAGCGCACACATACAACACTGCACACACACACACATAGCACGCGTTATACACACACAGCATACACAAACAGCACGCTATACACACACACACAGCGCACACATAAAACACTGCACACACACACACATAGCACGCGTTATACACACACAGCATACACAAACAGCACGCTATACACACACACAGCGCACACATACAACAATGCACACACACACATAGCACGCGTTATAAACTCGGGACCAGGGCCCGATTCAGGCCTAAGCAGCGGCGAGGAGACGATGTCAGCTCCCTCGCCAGGTCGACAGGAGGTCGTGGGTTCGACCCCGACCCTGACGCCTGCTGCTGCTGTGTATTTAGAGTTTGCGTGTCTCTCTCTCCGTGGTCGAGTGGATTTTTCTCCGGGTCCTCCGGGTTTTCCCACCACGTTTAGAATCAGGCATTTAGAGTATTTGGCTGCTGGCTTACATGATAAGCCACTTCGTTGAGCTATCATTTGTTACCAGGTCGCTTCTGAAAAGAGCTGTATAGCTCAGTGGGCCTTACCTGGTAAAATAAAAACATCCTTTCGTTTTAAAGTTCCTGTTCACCATTGTGCATCTGTACACGTGTAGAGTTCGTACGGGTACACGGTTAGGATTGACTGATGTGGGGGATCACGAAGGGGGCAAGGGAACACGTCCATAGATATTATTAGAGAGGGTTGCTGTCAAGGAAGGCGAGAAATAGAGGGGATAGGGGATTGGGGGAAACCCCAGACAGAAACAGAACATTAATTCCCCAGGTGGCGTTTCAGATGCGCTTCTGCGGCCGTCTGGAACGCTCTTCCATCTGATATGAAGCAACCACTGGAAGCTGTGCACTTTTAAATCATCCAGATTGGAAACTCATTGGTATAGAACTGTTTTTTGTGTTTAGTTTGTTGTCCTTCCACTCCCCCACCCCGCACCTCAGATTAGTATGGTTGGCTACGTACGGTGCGAAAAAAGTTCAACATACATACGAGAGGGCGCGACGTAAATCAAAGCGATTTACGATGGGGTAGGTGGAGGCGAGTGGTGAGAGGCGACGGATAACGAGGAAGGACGGGCGATGCTGTCAGCGACGTGAGTGTGGGGTGGAGGCTGACGGCGGCATGAAAAACGAAGCGACGACGTCTATCTGCGAAACGACGTCAACGAGGGAGACGTGAATCGGGTGAGAGAAGAGGAGAGAGGGTACAGAAGGGGTGGGATACAACGCGAAGCGGCTCCAGGGAAGACAAGGTTAGTCGCTACCAACAGTGCCCTGCACAGTGGCCGCGTGTACTCATGGGCATACAGTAGGGTGGGTAGCATAATACATAGTATAATATTACAATGTATAGTCTAAGGTGGTGTATAGTAATGCAGTATATAATTTAATGTTGGGTTTGTCTATGGCAGTATATAGTACGGGGTAGATCCGTGTGATGTAAGGAAAAAGTTTAGCTGGAGGCATATTATATTTTTTGCGACGTAGAATTGTAATGTATGACTTACTGTTAGTAGCTCAGCTTATTGGAGAGTATACTTAGTATATTGACGATATTGATGTAGTTTATATTTTAGTTTTTTTTTACGTGGTGATTTGGCTGCTGCAATCTCCTTACTATTAAAATTCCTTCCCTTTATTACTGCTAACCCTCCTTCCTTTGTTGCTGCTAATCCTACATAATGCACGGGCATAATATGACTTTGAGACCCTCCACCTCCTACGCATTTCACAAAAAGTGACTAATCCGTTGTTGCATTTCCCATAATATGCTAAATTCCTGTTGATATGCGAATTCCTTTGTCAAGGCTCCCTCCTCCTCTAACCCAGCTTAAATATACGCTGCCAAGCTTGGTGGTGTTCATTCAGACGCTGTCTTTCCGACAGACCTGTTCTTCACCTGCGGACGGCTGCTTGCGTTGTGGCCGAAACGTCGTGAGAATTGTATTTAATGTTTTATTTTATTATTTTATTATTTCCCTTCTACGTGACTTTACCGAAAGAACCAAGAAGATGAATCCCTGCAGTCACGAAAGCTTTACATCGCAATTTTTTATTTAATGCATTTTTTTTCAAGTTGCGCATTTTGATGACGTCACATTTCTCAACCCCCCCCTCCCCCCTCGTCACACATCGTCACAAATGTCTAACCCCTTCCCCCCTAGGTGCGTGACGTCATTTATGGACGGCCCTTATGAAAACACATGCTAAGGGGGAACAGACTGTACGCGTACAACAATATAGCGTGAGTGTTGAGGTGCACACACTTGCAGCCCTTAGTCGAGCCATTGCCTTCCCAATGCCGTGCAGCTCATGGGTGTTATTTGACCATACTTCACCTCGCTGGCCATCACGTCATTGTTGATGTCTGTATAATACACTAGCGGGAAGTACCCGGCATTGCCCGGGTCTTAAAAACATTTCAAAACTACTCTTAAAAATCTAACAGCAGTGCGTACTGACTGTGGTGGCACCTGCTATGATTACAGCAGTGCATTCTGTGGTGGTACCTGCTATGATTACAGCAGTGCATACTGTGGTGGTACCTGCTATGATTACAGCAGTGCATACTGTGGTGGTACCTGCTATGATTACAGCAGTGCATACTGTGGTGGTACCTGCGTCACTGCAGCAGTGCATACTGTGGTGGTACCTGCTATGATTACAGCAGTGCATGCCGACTGTGGTGGTACCTGCTATCACTACAGTAGTACATGCTGACTCTATAGCAGTATTTATCGACTGTATAGCACGAAGTACTCACCTGACAGAGTGGCGTGGTGAGGCCTAGTCTCGTGCAGAGCCTCCGGCCTCGCCTAGATTGTCCAGCCGGCCGAGGTGGCACCTTGGCAGGCTGGGCTGCTATCCCTGACCCGCCCCCCTCAGCCACGATCTCCCTGGCCGCTGTGCAGTAATATCTATGGCCTATAGTGGTAGCATCTAGCGACTATATAGTAGTAATAACTGCACGCATCGGTTGGGGGGGCATCACACAGTGAAGAATTAACGTCAGTGTTTAGTGTATTTTTATAGCATTTTTTACGCGAAAGAAAATGTCTCCCACCGAGGGCGTGCGACTTGGCATGGGCCGTCCACCCCACCAAAGGCGCGTGAGTTGTTATGGTCGTGCACGCGTCACAAATAAATAAATAAAAGGGAAGCGCACAAAAATCGCACAAAATCGCTAATTAAACAAATTTAAAGTTGACGGATGTGAAAAAGGAATAGCGCTTGCTTACGACGGGGTTTACGGCGTGGTACCTGGCTATTTTTATTTACGTCAACCCCACCGTTGGAGAGCCAAGCACATGACCACACACAAACCCACACACAAACCCCGACACAAACCTACACGCAAATTTTGACTTATATATATAGAAAATAGCGTGCACCACTCCATGTGCACTGCAGAGTGCGTGACCATACATGTATACTATAGAGCAGTGGTTCTCAACCTGATACCTTTTTGCCAGTATCAAAGTCTGGTCTGACACTGGTGTGACAAGGCCCTAAAGAAGGCTGTCTCTAGTGTAGGCCAATCAGTTTCAAAGACAATGCATATGTAGTGCCATTGTTAGGCTGTATGTATATTCACCATTGACCCTTACCTGCAGTAGCAGACATGTGTCAACAGGGGGTGGTAGACAGGCTAGGTGGGATGAGTCGGGCCCTTGGGCCACCAGGGACCCAGACCCCAAGAGGAGGGCTGGGGGGATGCCGTCATGTTCCAGGGCTCCCCAGAGAGTTCCAGAAGGAAGGTGTGGCTAGGGGCAGAGAGATTCTGGAGTGAGTATAAAAGCCGGACCCCTGAACGGGTCCGGCAGTCCTCGTCCACCTGAAGACCCGAAGAGCCCAGTGGGCAGAACCCGAACCCCTGGCTAGGGTCGGGTTCAGAACATAACCAGTGTAGGGTTAGCGCTATAACCAGAGTGAGGGCACGTTAGTCCAGAGGGGCTACCTCCTTAGGGTGTAAGGGGCCGTTACCCCTTTGTGTTATGTACCTGTAGTTACAATAAACGTGTTGCCTCTAAAGAACCGTCTCTCCTCGTATTGGACACATGTATTATGACCAGAGCATGTTTGTTTGCGTGTTCAACGCAAGTACGTGTGGTTAATGCAGACATGATTCCTTGCAAAGGTTTCTATTTTTTGAACATTTTAACACCTGTTTTATTGCCAGAAAGTGTAAAACCAATTCTTATTTTATCATGGTTCTCAACCTTTGGCTACTAAACCCCCTTCTTAAATTTTGTTTGAACCGAGTAACCCCCTTGCCTGACCCAACGTGGTTCTGATAAATATATGAATAATGAACATCAATATTTTAACCAATTCATTTGTGAGGTATCCTAACTAGCTGCTAGTAACTGCAAGGTAATAATCAAAAAATACACGCTTGCTGGTTACTTGAATAGAGGGTTATTTTTGCTGGTTACTCTTAGAAACTGAATTGTTTACGATCACTGAGTTCAGAAAGGTATTCTATATCGTTCTAGGTTATCATGTAGTTATTTTATATTGGAAGATTCGTACATGATTATTCACCAAGGACTCATGATATTAATTTCACGCATGTACAAATCACCTCACCGACCCCCTGGGACATTGCTACGTACCTCCAGGGGTCCGCGTTACCCCGGTTGAGAACCACCGTTATAGTGCGTATGACGAGTAAACGAAAGTCTCCATAGATGTACATTCCACTACATCTATAACAACCTCCTTGCTCTCTCCTAGGTCGAGTCAGCCACACAACAAACCCTCTCTTTGTGGGTTTCAGATGCACGGGCGGGCGCCGCGCGTGACGTCACTCTCCGCGGGGGGCACGGCCCCACCCTCGGGCCCGGCAGCTATGACATCACAAAGGGGTGCCCTTCACGTGGTGAGGATGTGTGGGGGGGCGACGTTCGTCAAGTTGCTGTTCCTACGATCGATCGGCGGTGTCTGCTTCGTGTTTTCTTTTCAAGCCCCGAAATCGTGGCTCTGAGTTGCCTCATAGCAGGCAGCTGTGTCCGTTGGTTGATGTCGTCCAGACGTGACTATTTTGGCGGTTGTTGTGAAGTGTGTTTTGTAGAAGTGATTGAAATACACAACTTGAAACGTTAAGCTATAAATTAAATAAAAACATGTTTAATTGTAGTTTAATAGAATGTGTGGTGGCCGATCTAGTTGGCCGTTATAGTTGTTGATTTGTCCTCGAATCAAGAGTCCAGTTCCGTAGTTGTCAGTGATTGGAGTGATTGTTGTTTTGTCTGTGGGGCAATGTGGTTGTGCCCACGTTTCTCGTTTTCTGTCTCACAGGGGAAGAGAGAAAGGAAAATTGGGGCAATTCAGAGAATGGCTGAACCTTGCTAAGGCTCCTATCTATAGAAATGGATTCTAAGCGTAGCCACGGTTAACGAGGTGACCTGACACGCATCATTTAAATTGGACCCAAGGTGAAAAGCAGAGTCTGTTTTACAGCGACTGTGCTACGAACCTTGCAACCCGAGTTCGATTCCCGCCCGCGGCCACCAATGCCCGTGATTATTATCTGAACCGGTCCTGGTCCTCTCCTAGGTTTAATCAGCCACAAATGAGTATCCTGGGCAGTGTGCAAACATCACCGCTAGGGAGACAAAGGTGGCCGGGCGTGGTGCTTGCCGCCCACCCCTCGTGTGCCCTTCCGACCTTCATAGGTGCTCGCTAACAGTACTTGCCCCAATAGTTTGTGAAGGCTATACGGGGGATGTTTGTATTTGTTTGTTGTAGAGGGTGTATTTGTTGTTGTAAAGGTGTGGTTATTGTTGAAGAAGGTGTGGCCGTTTTTTGTTGTTTTCTTATCAGATCCGGGATTTGCTCCATTCCTGTCTCTGACATCACGTGACCCTTTGACCCCACGTGATCTGCTCTCCCGACCTGGGCCTGGACACTACGACCTCCACTGTGCTCAGGTCGTGCGGTTAAGGTTTAAAGGTTTAATCCAACAATTCATGGTAGAGGCGAATGTTATACTGTACTTGGAATTAAACTGCCAAGTGTGATATGTTGCAGTATGGTTTGTTTGATGCTCAGATAGAGCCAGTGCCGTTTGTGTTGGGTAGTACAATGCCACTTTGGTAGTTTTTAAGTTATCTCCGACATTGACTTCCTATGTGTTTGTCATAACGCGTAATTAAGTAAAAGTTAGCAGAGTTCCAGACTGTTAACACATGACAATGGGTTCTTTTTTAGATTAAATAAAGTTACGAATTAATGACTTGCACGGGACTCAGGTCACAAACATGCTCGCGAGCACAAATGTGGTTGTGGAAATGCAGCACCATAGAGGATGCATGGACTGCCATAGTACCAATGTACCTACCCAGGTACCATAGATTCAATCATTGAGGACACTATCATTAGGTCACTAATAAGGCTGTTTCAAAAAATGTCAGCGTGATATGATCATTGTCATGTGTCTTTAGTTTTTACAATTACATTGCCACACATTGTCTGGACAGGGCAGGTCATGAATCCGCAGATGGTAAATATTAATAGGTGAATCGATCAGGGCATTCATGAGTTCAATGGATCATGTGTGTGTGCAGAAGTGGCAGGGTCGGGGAGACGGAGCCTTCGGGAGCCATTCAGAGCGCTTTATTCATCAAGTCAGCGATGGACCTGGGCCAGGACAATATGAGGTCACGACCCAAGATCCTGATCACGTGACCAAGCCGGTGAGGAGGAGGGAGACGTGGGAGGAGGAGGAAAACACACGGGGGAGAAAGATGGAGACATAAGCAGGACAGAAACATTGGGTGGAGAAAAACAAAGAGGAGGACAGAAATACAGGGATAAGGGAGACATGGAGTGGAGGACATGACACAGGAGGAAGAGGAGTGGGAGAAGGATAGAAGCACAGACATGGTGCGGTGGAGGGGGGTGAGGGGGAGGAGACACAGGGAGGAGGCACGAAGACATGGGGGACTGGAAGAGGAGGGAGGCATTGTTCATGTTGTGTGATCGGTGATGTACGTATGTGTTGTGAACTTCTTTCGCACAGTACGTAGCCAACCATGCTAATCAGAGGCGATGTCGTTATGGTTGTAGGTGGTGGGTGCAGCCCCCCATCCCCCCGCCCCCTGCCCCTCCCTCCATTCCCTGCCCCTTTCAGAGTCACGGCTACCGGGAGTCAAACACTGGCAGGGGACTCAAAGCGATTGCGGCACCAGAGACCGATAGCAGTCTGGGACCGGCCTTCTACTGCCCTCAAGTAAACAGCAACAACAAAAACAATGACAAGTATCTCTCAAAAGCCAAACTTCACGTCCAGCTATTCTGATATTACTTTGGTCCCTTTCCTCTTACCCACTCATCATTGCTAATGATATTATTAGCTTCTGTATTTACCTTTTCCTGTTTCTTCAGAAAAATGTTACAAAATATAAAATAAAATCCGAGGCTCCCACAAAGCCATGCAGGAGGGCTTGTGGCACAGTTTGGTGCGAGCTATACTCGCGTGCGGTCGTGTCACTGCAGTTCTATTCCACGAGTACAATGTCTTTAAAAACAACGGCACTATGCCTCTCTAAATTAAATTAATGCTGAGCCGCTTGCCCGTTCTGAGACTCAGCGATGAAGGGAACACCCACCCAGCAACTTGCAGACGTCTTGGGATGGGAAAAATGTAAGAATCCATTGAATCTCCTCTTCTCGATTCTCCAATCACTGCTCCATTCATTGTTTCATCACCCACCCCTTTGGTGACAAAAATGTAAGAATCCATTGAATTTCCTCTTCTCGATTCTCCAATCACTGCTCCATTCATTGTTTCATCAACCACCCCTTTGGTAACAGACAATATCCAATTCATCACTCTCAACACCATTTTACCTGCCACTTTTAGCACCCATCATCTCTCATAATTCCGTTTCTCCCTACCAACCCAACTCCTTCCAGGTCCCCACACCTCCTTCGTATGTATGGATGTTAAACTTCTTTTGCACCGTATGTAGCCAACAGTGTTAATTTTCCCCGTGGTCGGGTTTATTTTTTTCCGGGTGCCCTGTTTTTTCTGTCCACAATTAGAATGAACATGTATTTAAATATATTTCCACGTGATAAGCAACTTCGTTGAGCTAGCATTTGTGGCCAGGTTGCTTCTGATAAAGAGCTACGCAGCTCAGTGGGCCTTACCTCGTGAAAAAAAATAATTTTACAGTTTCTGGAAAACTTTTCAACCAACTTACTGTCAATAGGAGTACATTCCTGCCGCTGCCTTGTGCCCCGGAATTCCTTCTTCCCACGAATGTTAAACTGTTGTTGTTGTTGCTGCTGCTCCATAATATAGGTTTTTGGGTTAGAGTATGTAGTGTCTGCCTGATGATGCTGGTTGTAATTACTGCTGAAACGTCATACTTGAATTGTAAATGTTGTGGGTTTAATCTCCAACACACCGGTGTGGTGAATTAGTAACGAACTGGCATGTTCTTTTAAGTGAAAAACCTTACTAATTGGCTGTGTCGGGTGCTGGTGGGCTTAACGGCACATTTATATTTACACGATCTAACCCAAAAACCTATATTATGTATAATATTGGTCGCGACAGCCTACGTGTTGCCACTGATGCTGTTTTTGTTATTGCAGGTAGTGGAGGCCATTCGTGGTTGTGCCCCATTTGCCCGGTCTTGTTCGGCACGATTCTCTTTCAAGGCAAGGGAAGGGCCTGGGCCTGGACAATATGAGCCCCACAGGTGCCACCAAACTTACAGTCATTCAGAACGAACCGGTCAAACCAGCAATCACAATGGCAAAAAACACACCATAAAAAACACAAAATATAAGCATTCGACTTACAAACTCGAACATTCGATTTACAAACTTTCAGAGATACAAACAAACCTGTCCGTATGTCCAGTTGCCTGTTCGGACTGAGAGTCATAAGTTGAACCACCGTGCAATAGATGGCGGTGGTGGAATCTACATCTGCAGAATGCACATAACCAGTGGCATCTACATCTACAGTGTTTAGTATACATGCTGTACAACATATTTGGAATCGACAAGAGTAAAGTTGGACTTACGAACATATCCACTTATGACCAGACCTCTGGAACCGAACTCGTTCGTAAGTAGAGGAGTCCTATATTCACAACTTACAAAAACAATTACAACAACGAAACAACCACAACAATTAGCACCACAGCTAAATAACGTAAACATAAATGTATGTTGAACTTTTTTCGTACCGTACGTAGCCAACTGTAATAATCGGAAGTGTGGGAAATAAATATGACTTTATGACTTGCAATAGGTATCTATTTGGTGTTTGAACCTCTTTGCACCTCCTGTTTGATTTCCGGAAGGGGTATGCCGATTAATTTTTCAGCATTTGCTACTAGTAAAAAGGGTACCATATATCGTATAAATTAGAAATGCATGTAAAGTAAAACCCCAGCTAGTTGGACGTGGCATACCAGAAATCTGCATTGAGCTGCACTGGGATTGGTTAATCAAAATATTCACCGCTGAATCTCGGAACTCGAACGCGGTTAGGGTTAATTTGATTTAGAGAGGCATCACGTCGTTGTTTTAAAAGACGTTGTAGTCACCGCAGAGAACCGTAGCGACACGACCGCCACACTTTATGATAGCTGGCACCAAACTGTGCTACACCACCCTCCTGCATGGCCTTGTGGGAGCCTGGGTACCAATTAAGTTATTTCATTTCAGTGTACGTACACGTACGTACACGTACGTCATCTGAATTGGAAAGGGTTAAGCTGCCTGATGTGATTCTGGCTGCCACCTGATGATGCTGGTTGTACTTACTGGTGAAACGTCATATTCGGATTGTAAATATTGTGGATTTACTCTCCAACACCCTGGCGTGCTGAACTAGTAACGAACTGGCATGTCTTTGTTTAAGTGACAAATCGTACTAATTGGTTGTGTCGGGTGCTGGCGGGTTTAACGACATTTATATTTACGCGATCTAACCCCAAAAATAAACCTGTTATGCCTTACGTGACTCCGCTGGTCCAGGGTGCAGGCGCCAAGGCCTCTGAACGTGAATGTCATAAATCAGGTGGGCGAAGGGAGACGAGTTCTCTTTGTGAATCAGCAGCAGCAGCAGAGTCTGCAGCAAGTCATGCAGGTAAGCAACTCTATTTGGGTTCATGTTGGCCAGGTGGCGCTTTCCTCTGTACTGTGATTGCGTCTCTTTTTTGTCTCACTTATATTGTTTTCTAATGTATTTTGTCTCATGTTTCTGTCTCAGTTATACTTTTTTTGTATGTTTTTAGGTCTTGTGTGTAATATCATGAGTTATGTCCCTTGCTGTACTGTCTTTATTGTTCTGTTTTGTTTGTGTTTCTAGGTCTTAATGGTTTATTACCTTGTTTCTCACTGATTCTGTATCATATGTACCATCTCTTGCTTCCACTATGAATCATATTGGCTGTAAAAACCTACGTGTTAAGTGTTCACAACGAATACGAGTTTATCTTTATTTGCACCCTCCCACCTCCGATTAGCACGGTTGGCTACGTATGGTGCGAAAGAAGTTCAACATATATATTTGTACTTTATTACTGATTCATAATGTTCGACTCTTTGTTTACTTAATGTGCATGGGCCTGAGTACAGGAAAAGCAAATTAAACCTATGTAGCGGGCTGCCTGCTCAACCACTGGACCCTAATAACCAAGCATTTATTTTTTGGTTTGGACGTGAAGTTCGGGTGAGAACTCATTTCTTGAGAAGTGCTTTTTGTGTTTAGTTTGTTGTCCTTCCCCCGCACCTCTGATTAGCGCGGATGGCTACGTACGGTGCGAAAGAACTTCGACATATGTACACAGAAACCTCCCACACGCAGAAACTAATTTTAAAACGTTATTTTTAATTAAAAAGTTAACAAAAATGTAACCTCACCAATAATATAACCTAACGCTGTGCTATTACTGCATGTGCTCGCCAGAGGACATGATGTTACCATACATCAGTGGTTCTTCACAAATGTTCAGAGGGGGCCACTTTCGCCTATAAGACATCATCAGTGTGAGGGCCGCCACACATTTTAAGCCATTGGGGGTTTGACAGCACGATGATGGTGGGGGGTGTTCTCACCATTTGTGTATTGTTGGGGTCCGCACGTCAGGAGCCGCACTTAACGCCACCAGGGGCCGCTAGTGGCCCGCGGGGCCTTGTAATGAAGAACGCCGATTTGGTGAGGGTAATGTGATCTCGTGTGAGAGAGAGGTAGGGATATCTTGAGCGAGTTTTGCACAGGTGGCTGGCTACCAGCTTTGAGTAAGTCGTTCAGCACACGGGCCCCAAGGTTGTGCGTATGACGGACAGGCCTTAATCGTGACCGCTGCGCTTCGGTTAATCGTGGATGTTGTTTTGTGCGCTTACGCAGCGGCATTCCCCAGGACCTGGAAGCTATGACATATGCGAGGATTTCTATCGGAGCAGATCTAGTGGTGGGACGGCATCTTTCCTCTCTCACACCAAGGTGAGGACAGAAAAAAAAACAAATATTCGTGACCAAACAACGACTTTGTAAAAATACCTTCAACGGGTAACACTTGCGCAGTTAAAACTACAACCACACCAGGTGAAGTAAGACGATGGAAAACGTACGGTTCTGTTGAGTTGTGTTGTTGAGCTGTGCTTTGGTGTTTCTTTCGGTAGTTGTAGTCGCGCAGTGCTTGGCGGTGGTGGTTGTTGAAGTTGTGGTTGTGGTTCTAATGGTTGTGCTGGAATACCTCGATATGCGAAGTTTAAGTATAACGAACTTTGGATTCATTACCGTTATTTTAATGGGAAAAAAGGTAAAATAATAAATAACTTTCATCAATAAATATTCAATTTGTCAGTCTCTAGTGGAATATAAATGAGAATAAAAGTACGTTTTTTTACTAAGTTTATTTTATCAATGTCTGTTTTTTATTTGATACCATACAGTATAAATAATATGTTATTTTCAATCTAAATTGTCTTTTTTTCAATATGAATGGTAAGTTCTAAAATGTTTATTCGTTAGTTTTAAATATTAAGGTATGAAGGCTGGGAACACATCATCATCCTACTAATGTTATACATTACTCAATATATGTATATGAAGTTTCAAAATACGAATGAAGCTCCAGGAACGCATTTACTTCATATATCGAGGTATTACTGTCATTGTTGTGGTTGTGGCTTTTGTTGTAATTGATGTCTGTGTAATGACAGGGTGCCACCTATTGGCCAGGAGGGGTAATCAAGGGTATAGGCGTGTTATATAATGACCAACTAGAAGGGGGCGTATCTGGGTTAAAGATAAAAGGCAGGGTCAGTCGGGAAGCTCTGGGAACCTCGAAGGTTCTAGAAGGGGGCCTGGCCACGCCGGGAAGTGTATAGAGGGGACGGAACCGAAGGTTCGGGGCTGTTGCGGGGTCCCGGGTCGTGGCTGCGTCGCTGCTCGCCGTCATCTCTCTTCGTAGTCCGGTCGCATGGCCGATCTTCTGCATGGCTCCCATCGTCGTCATTGCTACATCGTCAGCCAGCTATGTAGTTAGACGCCGACGATGGGGCTGTGTAGAAAGGTCGGCTGTGTGTAGCTATGTAGATACGTTTCTATATATTGCCCAGTGTTGGTGCTCAAGTATGAGAAATAAATAAGAAGCCCTCTACACGTTGTGTCTAGGAAGTCGTTCCTTATATATGTATGTACAGTATGTTGAACTTCTTTCGCACCGTACGTAAAAAACCGTGCTAATCGGAGGTGCGGGGGAAGGACAACAAACTAAGCACAAAATGCAGTTCCAAGCAAATGCGTTTTCAATCTCGATGATTTCAAAGTGCACAGCTCCAGTGGCTCCCTAATATCGGAAAGGAAGAGCATTCCAGACAAGCGTAGATGCTCATCTGAAGTGACCATCTTTGTTCGATGGTTGGCCAAAAGTCACCTCTGCGTGGATGACGGGAGTTCACACGATGGTTGTTGAGGTAGTTGTGGTTAATGCCGTCGGGGTTGATGTCATGTTAGTTGTTCGAGGTTGTTGCTGTCGTTTTTATAAATGGTCCTTGTCATGTTTGTAGCTGTGGTAGTAGGCATGGTTGTGGTTGATGTTGTTGCGATAGTTGTCATGTCAGTTGTTTTAATTGTAGGTCTTGTAGAAGTTGTGGTAGTTGCTACAAGTAGTGATTGCTTTTGTTGTAGTCATTGTGGTTGTAGGGAAAGGGAGGTCTGTACCGCCCTACTCAACACGCTGCCGCCGCGACCCTCACCAGGACAAGCTGAGAAGCGAACGAACAAAATTGTCGTCGTGTTTATTGGAGTTGCTGTGGTTGTTGTAGTTATCGCCATTATAGTTGTTGCGCTTGTATTTGCAGTAGCAGTGGTTGTTGCAGTTGTTACAGTGGTTGTGGTGCTGTGGTTGTGGATGTAGTAGTTGCTGTAGTTGTGATCGCTGGTGTGGGTGCTGTAGGTGTTGTTGTTGTAGTAGTAGTAGTTATCATTGCAGTGGTAGTTGTAATAGTGTTTGTACTTGTTGCAGCTGTTGTTGCAGTGGTGTGGGTAGTTGTTGGAGTTGTGTTTATGTTGTGGTTTTTGTGGATGCATAAATATGTATTGCAGCGGTTGTGGTAGTTGTTATGGTTGTAATCGTGGTTGTTTGTTGTGGTTGTGGTAGTTTTAGTCAAGGTTGCATTGTGGTCAGAGTAAATTGTAATGGTTGTGGCAGTTGTTCTGGTAGTTGTGCTTGTATGAGTTGTGGATGTTGGGCTAAAATCCCGCTCACAGCCAACACCAGTGACGATTTCTGAACTAGTCCTGGGCCTCCCCGAGGTCGACTCAGTCTCAAATGAGTGCGCTGAGTAAACATCACCACTCGGGAGACAAAGGCGGCCGGGGTGGTTTTGGCCACCCACCCTCGTTTGCTGTGCTGGCCTTCATCGGTGCCCCTAACAGTACTTGCCCCAACAGTCTGTTAAAGCTATATGGGGGATTTTTTGTCTTTTGTCTTGTAGTGGTTGTGGGGAGCGGTGGTGTAGCGGTTATCACGCTGCGCTACGAACCAGGCGACCCGAGTTCGATTCCCGCTCACGGCCAACACCAGTGACTATTATCTGAACTGGTTCTAGGCCTCCCCTAGGTCGAATCAGGCTGAAATAAGTACCTGGTGTGGTGTGTAAACATCGCCACTGGGGAGACAAAGGCGGTCGGGGTGGTGCTCGCCATCCATCCCCTCGTGTGCCATGCAGGCCTTCATTGGTGCTCGTGAACAGCACTGGGCTATACTGCAGATCTTTGTCTCTTGTTGTTGCAGTTGCTGTGGTTATAATTGTTATAGAAATGTCTGTAGTAATTGTAACGGTCGCAGTAGTTGTAGTAGTTGTAGTAGTGGTGTATATTGTTATTGTTGTTGCAGTGGTTGTGGTTGTTGTGGTTGTTGTAGAGGTTCACAAGTCGCATGAGCTCCACTCCCAGCCCTGCCTCCTACTCCGTCATCACGGAAACCAGAGCTGTCACTGCAGCAACCAAGTCGGCCCCGTTTAGCCAATCAGGGGCGAGGTTCCAACAACCACAGCAACAAACACCAGGTAACAAAACGACCAGACAGCCACAACATTACCGAATCAAAACACTAAAACGCCACAACTGTAACACTCAAACATGAATAATGCCACAGCAGCAACACGCAATACCGTGACACTGCAAGCACAACAGAGACCAAACAGCAACATTCGTTCAGTCGTGGCCTTTAAAATAGAGGTATCAATCTTGACTTAAAGCTTTCATGATTGCAGGAATTCATATTCTTTGGGTCTTTGGGTAAAGTCACGTAGATAGTTTTTTTACCTATTTACGTGACTTTACTGAAAGACCCAAAGAATAGAGGTATCACTCAATGACACATTTAGGAACCACCTCGACGTTAATTATGCAGAAACAAAATCCTCAGACACCTGCTCAATGCAATTCACCCGCAATAACAAGAGGCACCAACCCATGCAGGCACCAACCCATGCAATCGGCGAAGATGCAACATGCATACCTTCACTTCAACCGATACACAGATCAAAACGTCCATCTTATGTGACGCACCATATGTACGTATGTTGAACTTCTTTTGCACCGTACATAGCCAACAGTGCTAATCGGAGGTACGGGGAAAGGACAACAAACTAAACAACCCCCACCTCCGCCTCTGATCTCGAATCCTGATGGGGTTCAACAATGATGACGCCATCCTGCACGGGAGCTGGTGGATGCCTTCACTAGTCTGGCAAATCGCCCGTAGATGCTGAATGTAATTACCAGCGAAACGTCGTACTCAAATTGTAAATGTTGTGGATCCAGTCTTCTAAAGTAGTGAACTATTTGTCTTTTGTCAACGTGACACATTTTTACTGATTGGCCGTGTCGGGTCGTGGAGGGTTGCGACACATTGATAAACAACGCGATCTAACCCAAAAACCTTTATTATGAGTACACGCAAACAACTATAGGTCTATTTGAACCTCCACAAATCAGGTTTATTGCAGTGCGTGCCTCGGCGCTAGATTTGTCTAACATTTTTCTGTCAACTCTGCGGCGTAAATTATGTCCAAATCAGTGGCTCGTCACTTCAAGAGCGTCGGCCATAGCCCAGTGGATGTTGGCGAGTGACCTTGGTAATGTTCCATGGAATGATGTGGTTCGAGAGGATACAGAGCTGAGTGGACTTGGCAATGATGACCAGTACCAGCAGTGTCAAGATCGGCCTCTGGATAGTCGCCTCATGAAGGATGCTCCTGGGCATTTGGAGGCAGTCTCCCTCCAGCAACAATGGAAGGCAGAGGAGCAACGCTCACTACAACGAGTGGAGCGCTGGGCGGCTAAAACACAGAAAGTTGGCACAGTAGAGGGCACAGGTGGTGCATTTGTCAGTCATCTCAGTTAGTCAACCCATGGCACCTGGGTCTGTCCCGTGACCTGCCAGCAGGCGTTCGATGCTTCACGTGGTCTTAAAGTGCACATAGCCTGGCACAAGTGCCGTGGTCGTGTCACTGCCACGTAGTGGCGAATTACGGTTGTTAGTAATGTACGACTGGTGGCAGGTGTGTATACATCTAACCGTGTGTGTTATGACAAGCGTGTATGTAGCCCATACGATGCTCGTGACGTCACTCCACATCGACCAGCCCCCTCATTAATATTCATGAGCAGGTGACGTCCTCCAAATGGACCCCCCCACCCTCATTAATAATCATGAGTGGGTAACGCCACTCAATATGGAGTACTCCCCCCAGCGGGGTGGTGGCTTAGCGGTCGTTGCACACTTGAAAATTAAAGAACTCTATCTACCGATGGCTCCCGCCACCTTCGAGGTCCAGTCCGTATCCCTCACTACTAACAACGAGTGCTTTTCCATCATTTCCATCTATCGCCCTCCAGATGGCAGCATCAATACCTTCTTAAACGAGCTTCGGAATTCCTATATCTGATTCCTAACCCATCTCACAGGCTCGTGCTTACAGGTGACTTTAATTGCTGGTTCTGGAACCTGACCAGCATCGACGCATCACTGCACTGGGAGTTTTCCAAACTGGTTACTCCGACCACCGCCTCATACTTTTTTCCCTCCAAATTCTCAAGCCAATCACCATCAAATTCACCCGCAACTCGCGTAATTTCAAAGGTATCGAGTTTTCTGCTTTACGCCACCTCCTTGCAAACTCGTCTTCAATGTTATCCCCATCATCGGATCCAACCATCTGCGCTCTCCAACTAGAAGCTGACATGAGGGCGGCGCTGGACAAACTAGCTCCATTAAAATCACGAACCGCTAGGCAGTCTTCTCACGACACTCACTGGCTCTCAAGAGACGCCATCATTGCTAAGCGAACCAGGAGGCGCCTTGAAAGTATCGCATCCCGCAGTGGTCTACCTGCTGATCGACTTGCTTACAGTCACCTGCAGGAAAACTAACAAACTGATCCTAGTCTCACGTTCCTCCTACATTGAAGAACGCATCAAAAAAGCAACCGGAAAACCGGGCATTCTATGGAAAACCCTCAAAGATCTTCTACATCCTGGTAGCACCATGGTCACTCACTGAAACTTGCCACCTCTTTTAATACTTACTTCACTAACAAGCTAATCACCGTCGCAAACTCGTGCATGTCTATTCACACATCCATTGTACCCCGCTCAAGTTACCTGAAATTGTAAGCACTCACCCAGTCACTCTTCTAATTACGCTAAAGCCGGTGTCTACAAAAGAC
Source organism: Lethenteron camtschaticum (assembly GCA_018977245.1). NCBI lineage: Eukaryota > Metazoa > Chordata > Hyperoartia > Petromyzontiformes > Petromyzontidae > Lethenteron > Lethenteron camtschaticum. The sequence goes on from MU249617.1 coordinate 10,011,372, forward strand.
GTTTTCTCTTTAATTGAATCACTTCAATTGAAGTCATCTCCACTCGACGTGCTCCCAGGTTCCTTGTTCAAGCAATGTGCTCCGGAACTCGCCATCATGATCAGGAACATCACAAATGCCTCATTATCTATGGGGTGTTTTCCATCCAACCTCAAATCTGGCCTGGAAACCAAGTCTCGACCCGGATGACCCATCTAGTTATCGTCCCATCACTAATCTCTTGAACCTCTCTAAACTCCTTGAACGACTTGCCCTCGCCCAGCTAAAACCACACATCACCTCCTCCGCAAACTACTGCTGCTTCCAGTCAGCTTACCGTCAAAACTACTCCACAGAAACAGCACTCACTAGAGTGCTCGATGACATTTTAACGATCATTGATTCCGGCTCAACTGTTGCACTTGTAAGTCTGGACATTTCGTCAGCCTTCGACACCATCAACCACTCGCTCCTTACTTCTCTCCTGAAATCCGACTTCGGTATTTGTGGCTCAGCAGTCAAGTGGATAGCTTCGTACCTTTTTGACCGGCAATCTTCAGTCAGGGTGGGCATGTCCACATCGCCTGAAACAATAGCATTATGCGGGGTTCCCCAGGGCTCTGTACTAGGTCCCCTGCTCTTCACAGCCTACACTTCCCCGATTGGCCGGCTCATCGCAAGCTTCGGTGTTAAGCATCACTCATACGCAGATGACACTATTCTATTCACCGCCATCGATTCTAGCAATGCATCTGGATTCGAGAGGCTCTCAGAATGTACCACCGCCTTGCAACAATGGTTCACTGCACACAACCTAGCCCTTAATCCNAAAAAGTCAGTGGCCATCATGTTAGGTACCAAGCAACGTCTCAATTCATCAGCACTCCCAACACACATACACATCTTCGGTCACAGCATCAGGTTCACCGACCACTTCAGCTACCTCGGTGTCATCCTAGATTCAACTTTATCCTTCGACCGTCAAACCAACCATATCATCAGTTCATGTAACTTTCACCTGAAGGCTCTCAGACACCTACGTCCTCTCATCTCCACTGAAATTGCCAACACATTGGCATGTTGCATAGTTGGGTCTCGCCTTGACTATTGCAACTCCGTCCTAGTCCGGACCTCCGCTGGCAACCTAAAGAAACTTCAAAGACTACAAAACAACCTAGCACGCGTCGTCATTGGCCACACTCATCCCTGTCTCGACTCACTAGCCTGTCTCCGTGCTCTCAACTGGCTACCCATCGCCAGTAGGGTCATATCAGAGGTCGCAATCGGGTACTCGATACCCGTACCCTACCCGATACCCGGCTACCCGTACCCGGCTGGGTACAGGTAGCCGGGTACCCGTTTGCGACCCTGGTGCGGCCGGGTATGGGTACGGGTAGGCCGTGAGTCACTGGTGAGTAACCGTTTGTCACTCATTTCTCAACGTCTTGTCTCTTCTCACAATTCAAGTTCCTAGAATCAACCCACCCGCGCCTGCAACATCGCTTCATCCCAGAGGTCGCAATCGGGTACCCGATACCCGTACCCTACCCGATACCCGGCTACCCGTACCCGGCCGGGTATCAGGTACGGGTACCTGTACCCGATACCCAGCCAGGTACGGGTAGCTGTTTGCGACCCTGGTGCGGCCGGGTACGGGTAAGGAATCAAAACCCGTTTGCGACCTCTGGGTCATATACAAGATCGCCTGCCTCTGCCACAATACCTTCATATCTGCCTGTCCGCCGTACCTTTCTTCATTATTGACAACTTGCAGCTCAGCACACGGCAGATGCCTACGCAGCGCGACTCACGACCTCCTCTTGATACCAAGATCCAGGATGGTCATGTCTATGCACCGCTTCTCGGTGGCAGCCCCAACAGTCTGGAACGATATCCCGCTGCACATTCACAGCATCACCTCAATCGCCTCTTTCAAGAGAGACTTAAAAACTCACCTCTACAATCATGCTTTCGAGCGACTCTGAGTTTGGCTCAGCGCCTCTGAGTTGCGGCCATTACGTCTGCAAATTTGCTCACGTTATAAATGTAATTATTATTATTAAAGATCTACATTTTTTTCAAGATACCATAGTTACTAAAAGTTAATTTTAAATGTTGAAAAAATCCTAAAAAATATTTTAAAAAATCTATGAAGGATTCTACAAATATCCAAAAATATAGCTAAAAGATCACGATACATATATGGAAAGATTTGGAAAACATAACCGTGAATGTGCAAACGATCTAGTTGTTCCTGCAGAGGAACAACTGCAGAGAAACAACTACAATTTCACATTCAGGTGGTCAAGCCAGATAACCGCGTCAGGAGTAGCGGAGTGTATATTGTATTTGCGGATCGAGGCATTGCATCGTTATACGTTGTACGGTGTGTTCTAGATGACCACAGTCGCACACTACTGGATAGTTTTTAATTTTAAATTTGTGCATCAGGTGACTGCATCTGTTGCTGTTGCAGTCATTGATCCGTTGAGTTCATGGGTTGTTTCAAAATCACAATATTTACTTAAGACGGAAGGAATCCGATGAGCTATGAAGCTATTTTTCACAGATGTCCAGTAGGGGGGGGTCAGAAAGTTATAACAACAAACAATACAAATACCGATAGGAGTGCAAAATATAGCAAATGTGTGGAAATTTGTTGACGTATTGTTGTATTTGTTGTTGTTATTGTTCATGCTCTTTTCGTTTTGTTGTTGCCAGGCCCCGGCTCGTACCAGTTATCACCATCGCCGGGTCAAGCGTGGTTTCCATGGCGACAGCCTTCGGCTCCTCGGCCCTCGACCAATGAGAGAGCAGTCACAGTCACATGACCCTGGTCCAGCACACTATCACGTGACTAACCCCACCCCACACAGAAGCTCCTCAGTTTGGGGCATTCATTGCTTGCCCTGTAGAGAGTCTCAGTTGGGATGCAAGGGACCTGCTGCCTCGTGATTAATACAAATACTGGACATCTATGAAAAAGAGCTTCATATCTCATCGCATATAAATCCTCATCGGATATAAATAAAGATCTTGATTCAGAATAATGTATGTATATTGAACTACTTTCGCAATGTCCGTAGTGAACTGCGCTAATTGGAGGTGCATCAAACAGAAACTTCGGAAGCAGACTACAGCTTACCGGAAATTCAGAACATGCCGGAAAGGCACCCGACGTAATTAGATAAACAGTACACAACAAATAAAACTCCAACCGCAATTTGGTCCACGCTAAAGAAGCTGCATCAGGTCGTGTGCGGTGTAGAGCTCTGCTAATCTTGTGTAACAATTCTAAACGCGCGTATTTGGCCGAGGAAGTGTAAGGGCGCTAGAAGTGGTCCTTTATGTGAACCATATTTTGTTAGTGTAAAACTCGTTATTGTTATAGTTGTTATAATGAAACTCGATTTAAGATTTCCACTCTGCAGTTGAGCGACGGCACGGGAGGCCTTCCATTAAACTAGCGGCGATCACGTGATGCAACAACAGTTCTGCCGTTAGACACAGCGGTGGAAGCCTCCTATTGGTCGAGAGCCGAACATGTGACTGCATAACGGCTTTACCGTTAGCCACCGTGCTGGAGACATCCCATTGGTGTGTCACTGAGCACGTGGTATGACAGGCTCTAATTGACTGTACGGCGGTTGCCTATTGGCTGTTTGTAGAGCAGATTTGGTTTTGTGGAAGTGTTAACAAGAGTGGCGGCTGCTGTTGGGGTGCAGATCCGCAAGACGTCTAGGCCAACTCTGGGGCCTTGGGCTGCTTCAACTCCCTGCGGCGGTTCGTGTATTGTGTTAAGAAAACCTAACCGGGTGCCGAAGGATTGTCTTCAATTGCATTGCGTGTGGTGGCAGTCAGAGCCGTCCCTAGGGTGTACATCGAATTGAGGCGATGGCCCCATGCTTTGGGGGGCCCGCTGCGCTGCGACGTCACAGTGTCAGGTGTAATACAGTCTGTTCTCCTATTACGCGTGTTTTCATAACGCAAATTGGATATAACGTGGTGAATGTGTTCAGGAACAATTTTTTTTATAACGGGGATGCAAATTGGCTATAACGCGATCGAATGAATGGAACTACGTCGCGCGAGAAGGAACAAGCGGTTGTGTGGCTGCCTCGGCGTAGCAGCATCCCACAAGGCGGGATGCTACTGGATGCTTCTCGAAGCTACCCACACGCCTCAAGTCTTTGTTCAGCCTGCGTATGCATCTCACTCGTTATTGTAGACTGTTTTAATTTATATTATTTATTTCACGCGATTTTCCCATAATGCGGTGTTTTTCAAGAACGCAACTACTACCGTGTTATCGGAGGACAGACTGTGTGTAGTTCTGTTTTAGTTGAAAGGCATTAGGGGCAGCCCACACGGTGTGTAATTTCCCCTGGGACCCACACACCCCCGAAGGATTGCCCTGGTTTTACGAACCCATGGGCCCTGTGCTTCGAAGCATCCACGTGATCTGTCTCATCGCTGTCCATGCCCCTTTTGTTTATTTCACATTTATCTTACCTTCCGTTTACCACGTAGGCTTTTGCAACCAATATTTCTCTCCAACACACCGGTGTGTAATTCTTGAGTTTATTGTTTTGTAACGTGTGACATGTTCATGGAGTGTGCGAGCTGTTAATTAAGCGTAAATACAATTCACCTTATAGTAACGGATTGTACTTTAATTATAAAAATAACAATGTTTATTGGAGGATTTGCAGAAATCCAGACATTCCTCATAAGCAAAAAGGCTTTTCCAAATTAGTTAGGCACAGGGAGGTTTAACTTTTGTAATAATAATTTCTCGAGAATATTAACCGACCTCATGAATATGAATGCTTAAACATAGAACCTCATAATAAGATGCATACTCTCTTTGTGGTTGACATGCTTTCAAAAAAGGCCCACTGAGCTACATAGCTCTTTTTCCGAAGTGACCTGGCCACAACGGATAGCTCAACGAGAAGTGGATTATCACGTGGACATTTATTGCACCAAAATACTCTTAAATACATGTTTCTAAATTTGGAGGGAAAAACCGGAGGACCTGGAGAAAAATCCCAGTGGCATTGATCAAATTGAGATCAATATCTTTCAACTGATGTCCTATACCTAACTCTAAACTGAATGTTTCATGTCTATTTCCTTGTCTCCCCTCGTGTCTGTGTAGGTGTCTTTACTTGACTCGGGAACTCACAATGGCTCCTGCTCCGTTTTTCTGTCCAAATCTCCACGACTTTTGACATTGAATCAGGTGAGTTGGGGTTAGAGTCATGGGGCTGGTGCTAGAGGAAGGGCTAGTGTTAGGGGTAAGGGTAGTGGTAGCATTATCGGTTAAGATTTTTATTTATTTGCCCTTAAATATTAACAGTATCTCCCAGGGCTTAAAAGGTAGGGTTAAGCAAAAATGAAACTAAACTTTTTAATTTGCCAGGTAAGGCCCACTGGGCTATACAGCTCTTTTTCAGAAGTGACCTGGCCACAAATGATAGCTCAACGAAGTGGCTTTTCACGTGGAAATTTATAGCAGCCAAACACTCTAAATGCACGTTTCTGAATATGGAGGGAAAACTGGACGACCCGGAGNAAAATCCATATGACTATTGGGAAAACATGCAAACTCGAAAGACCAGATGTCAGAGTCAGGTTGAACCCACGACCTCCTGTATACCGGCCAAGATAGTTAACATTTCGCCACCGTGACACCCATAGAGGGTAGGGCTATGACTTTTAATGGTAGTAGTGTGAGTGTTTGAGGTGTTGCCATCTCCAAAACATCTCTCCACCTCCCCTCGCAGGACATCCCTGGCCCCGGTTACTATGATGTGAGCGAGGTGGTGAGGAGAAGAAATGGGCACCCCATCGTACTCGGACTTCAATGCCTGTGCCCAGCTCACTGCTCTACAGGTCTCCAGTGCCCAGACAGCAGGGCACTCCAGGTGGGAGTTCACTTACTAGACACCAACTCGTTTCATTCACACACCCGCACACTCACGCACTTGCTTGCTCACTCACCTATTTAATAACTAATTCAGTTAAGTGTATCAACGACCTACTCATTCCCTCACTCAACCAGTAAATGGCTTGCTTACCCACCCACCCACAACTCACTTATCCACTCATAAACTCACTGAATGATAAGTCATTGACACAACCACTCAATCACACACTCATTACCCACTCATACACCGACTTACTGTTTTTTATAATGAACTTCTAATGGTATATTTATTATCGTGTGATATTGTCCACCTCTGACCATTTGCCCAGGCCCTGGCCATTATGAACTGAGGCCTCAGGCTTGCCCTCGCCTGTCTCTGCTGGTGTCCCGTGAGGACCGCTTTATTGAGCGATCAACCCCGGGCCCAGGGCCTGGAGAATACGAGGTAAGAACATTAGCACATCACCTGACTCTCAACCGTGTTATATATACACACACACACGGAACTTACTGCATTCACCTATAGCATAGCTTATTACGTGATTATAAATAACATATCTTCTTCCCTGCATCCATCTACCGCCCTGTGCCTTCCTATCCCACATGTCTGCCTTCTCCCCGACTCCTTCCTTATCTTGTACCCCTCCTATTCCCCATGTCTCCCTCCTCCCCGTGTCTCCACTTGTCTGCACTCTCCTCCCTTGTCCTCCCTTCTCGCTGTGTCCTCTCATCACTACGTCTCCTCATTCTCACCCCTTTTATCCCTCCTTCCCTGCTTCGAGTCATCCGTCTCCCCTCTCCTCCCTGTGCCTCTGCCTGTCTCAGTGTGCCCCCTTCCTCGTTCTCAGTCCTTTAATGTGACCCTGGGAGCAAAGATTCCACTGAAAATGAACACTCGGTGAGGAAAACTCATTCACCTGCTCACCGTACTCACTCACTTGCCCATTCACTCACCAGTTTACTGATTCACTCCATCACTCACGCACTCACTCATCCACTCACTCAATTGGCCACTCATCCTACTCATCTTATCACCCAACTGTTTATCGACTAACTCAGTAGTAAACACAATCACTTGTGTTTACTCCATCAAGTCATTAATTTAGCGCATTGCTTGTTTGTCTCTTTATTAACAAACTCATGCACACCACTCACTACCCAGTCATTCAAACACTTCCTCACTCGCCATACTCACTCAGTTAATTTATAATTTTAGTCACTCACACCGTTCCATCAATCGCTCACTCATCCAAAAACCCATCCACCCCACATGCATTAAATTACTGACCGACTCAATCACACAATCACCCAGTAACCTGACTTGACCACACAGTTACTCAATTATGAAAACTCCACAATCGTCCATAACACTGTGGCCTAGAAAAATAGAAATAGGGAACGTTTCAGGCGATGACTCATCTTCATAGCACATAGAGAGACTATAGATGCGAAGTGGATATTTATACTGTGGAACTTTGGGTAGTAAATGTTATTTTCTAATTGCTTATGCCTTAAAAGTACAGAACATGGCTATTATTCCCCACAAACTTTGCTTTTGTGACCAGGACACAAAGCAAAGTTAATCATCCACTCCATTAATAACACTGTGGAACACTTTATAAAAAAATAGTTCCTGGTAGTAAGTGTTATTTCCCAATTACTTACGCCTCAAAAGTACAGAACATGGCTATTATTATTCCCCACAAACTTTGCTTTTGTGACTGGGACACTGACATTTAGAAATTTACCTATTTTCAATGAGAAAAAACGTGTGCATGTGTGTCATTCCTTCACATAAAGTCCTGGTCACAAAAGCAAAGTTTGTGGGGAATAATAGCCATTTTCTAAACTTTGAGAAATAAGCAATTATAAAATAACACTTACTACCAGGAACAAAAAACGTGTTACATAGTATAATCAGAGTTGGAGGCTGCAATTGTTCACACCATGGGGCATGATGAGAATTCAATGTAAATATTCTCCCTGATGAGCAGTTGTAATTTGGCATCTGAATTGTTACCTAATAATAGCTCCCGAGTAACCAATAAACCTTTAATAATCGCAAATGTATTCCTAAATGATCTCATTTATGTAAAAAAAGTTAATATAAAAAATACTGCTGGTACATGGCATGATGGGTAGAACTGTTAATGTGTAATCCACTTCGGGATTCTCGGCCCAATTCTCATCAAGAGGGTTAGGGGAGCTCTCAAGAAATGAAATGGTCAAAGGAATCAGAGGGCTGAGCCTTGCACCTGTGTTAGGTGCATGCACTGGCGGTTCACGCCAGGGAACACGAGGGATGGGTGGCAAGTGTCACACCGGCCACCTTTGTCTCCCCATTGGTGATGTTTAGACATCTCACCAGGTCTTCATTTGAGGCTGAGTCAACCCTGGGGAGGCCAGGACCGATTTAGATAATCGTCATTGGTGCTTGTGCCAGGCTATGTGCACTTTAAGGTCACGTTAAGTATTGAACGTCTGCTGGCAGGAGGTCACAGGATAGACTCAGGTGCCATGGGTTGACTAACTGAAATGACTGACAAATGCACCACCTGTGCCCCCTACTGTGCCAACTTGCTGTGTTTTAGCCGCCCGGCGCTCCACTCGTTGTAGTGAGCGTAGCCCTCTGCCTTCCATTGTTGCTGGAAGGCAGCTGGTTACAACTGCCCAGTAACATCCTTCAAACACCAACTGAAACACATATATGCTACCAATACACCACTCACACATTTACACACATTCTCAATAAACGACCACATTTGTAGATACATAAACACTCTGGATGTATACACGCATTCACACTTTATCTTTCTGTGCATCTCAGATCTCCAGGGCACGCGATTGAGCCTTGAAATCAGGCGTCTTGAAGGTCGTTAAGTCCCGATGCAACATAAACCACAACAGTAATCAACATGAGCTTTTGTTATCCTACCAATCAAACAATTGGAATATAACTCTTTTGAGCATGTGATGATCATAATAATAATTAATCATTGTTTAACCAATCTAATTTTACATTATAACGTAATTTTACTGGAAAAATATGTATAATTGGCTGTGTGTGTATCGTGTGTAGTGTGTATGCATGTGTGCATATCGTGGGGAGGGGTGGGACAGTAGTTAGCGCATTGTGCTATAAGCCCAGTAATTTGAGTTTGATTCCTGGCTAAGTCGAACTTCACTGGAAAGCTAAATCTAATCCGGTTCTGAGCCTCCCCTAAGTCGACTCAGCCTCAAATGAGTACCTGGTGGCAGTGTAAACCTCACCACTAGGGAGACAAAGGTGGCCGGATGTGGGGCCTGTCACCCACAGCCTCCATGTGCCTTGCCGGTCTTCATAATTCCTCCGAACAGGGCTACACGGGGGATCTTTGTGACTGTGTCTGTGCAGCACCACGATGTGTGGCAGTCTTCTTCTTCTGCATTGCAACGTCCCGCGGGCCACTCGCGGCCTCTGACGTTTGACCCCGACAATACACCAAGTTAAAACACCTCCCACCATCATCGTGCTGCTGTCAAACCCCCAATGGTTTCAAATGTGTGGCAGCCCTCAATGCTGATGATGTCTCATCAGCGAAAGTGCCCCCCTCTGAAAATTAGTGAAGAACACTGATATATGGTGACGTCATCTCCTCTGGTGTGCACATGCATTGGGTTACGGGTGCGGTCATAGTTTTGTTTATTTTTTTATAAAAAAAAGAAAGTAAAAAAAAATTCTGCACGTGCGAGTTTTCTGTGTGTGTATGTGGAACTTATTTCGCTCTGTACGTAGCCAACCGTGCTAATCGGAGGTGAGGGGAAGGACAACAAACTAAAAACAAAAAAAGCTCTAAAAATATTAGTTATCACCTGAACACCACGTCAAAACCAAAAAACATAAACTTGCACTCCCTAAGAAAGTTTTGCAATTGTATAAGTTCTGGGAAATCTGATACCACATTTAACATATGTTGTTGGTGGTATAGGTGTGTGAGTTTGTAATGAGAAGATAGATATAACAGATCAGAATCTTAATTTATCCCGGAGGATTCCGATGAGCTATGAAGCTCTACAGAAGTCCCACCGTGCCGGCCACGATAGGCGCAGCGCACGCCCCGGCAATATTCGTGGTCTCTGCGGGGTTGGTTGGCGGGGTCGTGACACCACGGGAGGTGCCACCCTGGGCAGGCTGATCACGAGAGAGGTCCCGGGTGTCAGACGGTCTGCGTGTAGGTGCCAGGAGCAGCGCTGACCCAGCAGGCACGCAAACACGTTGGGGCCTTGGGACGTTAATCAAGTGACCGCGTTGGCGAGATGTTGACTACCTTGCCTGGTATGCACGAGGTCGTGGGTCCGATCCCGACCCTGACGCCGTATGTTTGGAGTTGGCATGTCTCTTTCCCCATGGTTTCATGGATTGTTCTCCGGGTCCTCCGTTTATTCCTTCCACATTTATAATCAACATGCAGTTAGAGTATTTGGCTACTGCTATCCATTTCCACACGATAAACCACTTGGTTGAGCTATCATTTGGAATGTCCAGGACGCTTCTGACGAAGAGCTGTTTCGCTCAGTGGGACCTTACCTGATGATGATGAAAAAAAATAGTTTTAGACTGGTCCCAACCACAGCCAGAGCGGCTTTGGTGATGCACTCGGCGGGGCTTGCTAGCGGTGAAATCCCGGGCCAGAATTGAAGGCCTTGGCCAGGTCAATGATGTAGAGATGTTAGGGAGTTGTAGACCCCTTGTGTCAAGGTTGTAACAGTCCAGAGTTGCGTGCCTGGCACTGTAGTAAGTTCCTTCATGTCGTGGATTGCATCCAGGGAGTGCAGGACTTGTATGGAGTGTGCGAGATTGTTGGTCCAACCCTCCCATCTAAAACTATTAAAACTAAACCATTACCAGGAGCAGACTAACCAGGGAACGCACCTCTTTACGTGATACACGTGCGTAATGGATATGTAGTTACACGTGTTCATTATTCACCGAAATCAAGATGTAACTCTCTGGCACAATGTCACCCACCTTACGTAATCGTTTGGTCAGCCAACTCAATGCGATGTGAGCGTTGGCGATCGGTTGAGTGCTCGCTAACAGCACTCTTCCCAAAAGTATGTGAAGGCTACGTACGGTGCGAAAGAAGTTCAACACACATCACATGCCACTATTATATTCTTAAGTTAATGTTTGTTCTTTGTCCTTCGATCCATCCATGAATAGTGATTCACATATTGACCACCACTGCTGTTAACATTTTCAAAGCATATTCTTTGGGTCTTTCTGTAAAGTCAAGTAGATAGGTTCAAAGAAATAACAAAAAACTACGACGTTTCGATCGCAACAAAAACGATCGCCCCTTTTCCTGGTGACGACCGCTTGTGTTGCGATCGAAACATAGTTTTTTGTATATTTTCTTTGAACCTATCTACGTGACTTTACCGAATAACCCAAAGAATACGAATTCCTGCAGTCACGAAAGCTTTAAGTCAAGATTTTCAAAACGGTTTATATTAGCAAAAATGCTCATACACACTACTGTATACAGCATCCATAAGAGGNTTTTTTTGGGTTAGATCGCGTCAATATAAAGGTGTCGTTAAACCCGACACCGCCCGACACAGCCAATTATTATTAAGGTTTGTCACGTAATCAAAACATGCCAGTTCCTTACGCGTACAGCACATCGGTTTGTTGGAGAGTAAATCTACCACATTTACAATTCAAGTACGACGTTTCGCCAGTAATTACAACTATCATCATCAGCGACAGCCAGATTTGTGACACATCGCGGTCACTCAAAACTCCACCCTTGCACGCCCTGCCATCCGTCTATCTTGTCAAGGTTGTTCGACTATGTGAAGCACCTTAAGTGCGAGCTCCCGATCAATATAAAATAAGACAGCTCGAGTACGATGAGAAAATATATATTCACATTTTAGAAGACGTGTAAGAGAAATAGATCGCACTCATTCAGAAGGATGCCATGAAAGAGACGGTAGAGAGATGTACAGGAGTCAATTCTCCTATAATGCCGCGTGTCTTATGAACGCGAATTGGATATAACGCGATAATTAAGTGAACATAAATTACGTTGCACGAGTAGGAATAAGCGGTGATATGGCTGCCTCGATGTAGCACCACACCAGGCAGGATGCTGCTGCTGGATGCTGCTGGATGCTTTAGATGCATACACATCTCACGTGGTATCGCGGACTGTGCTTTACCCTATATTATATGCTCGCTTGTTTGCCCATCCTAGGACGGAAGCGGTAATATTTACGAAAAGATTGAGCAGAGTATAATTGTATCTTGTGTAAATTTAATGACAGTGAATCTTGCGCAAAAGTGTGTCATCAAACACTTTACTGCATTTCACTGTAGCACTGTATATAACTGACCTTCACTTTCTTCAAATTCACTTCTCTGATACTTTATTCTCTTCTGCTTTCGGTCGCTGGGATTGAAATAAATTGGAAATCGATACAATATCTGCAAAATCACTGAGAAATGTCTATTTTACCATAACGTAGAAGCATAAATTAGACTTACCTGTTGTCTCAAGTGCTGAAGAAATCAATAAAGACACCAAATCCATTTTGTTGCTGCATATAATTATTTATTAGATTCACTTTCAATAAAGAAATCTCAAACTTAAAGCGAATTTGCAAAAAATATATTTCCGCTCGACCTTCTGCGTGAGTGTAAAAATCCACCCGCTCATGAATATTAATGACCNGGGGGGGGGAGGTGCGGCATGTGAAGTAACGTCACGCGCGAGACACACAAACAGACATTCTTGGCACATTAGTAATTATGTATCATAGCGCGATTTTTCCATAACACGGTGTTCTTCAGGAATGCAACTACTAAAGCATTACTCTTTGGTTCTGTCGGTAGTCACGTAGGTNAAAAAATAATAGATCACGACGTTTCGATCGTAACACAAGCAATCGCCATCAGGGGACAACCACAGCAAGAAAAAACTGATGAAGTAGGCGAGAGATCTGCCGTGGCATGAGTTTATATAGGCCTCGGCAGTAGGGGTGGAGAGAGTGGGGGAGAGGGGCGGGCAAGTGGACCCCGAGGCAGCACTGGAGAGATCGGTTGCAGGGGAGGAGAGAAGGGAGGGGGGGAATGAATCGGGGCAGAAAGTGGACCCCGCGGCAGCACCTGGGTCATTGGAGTAGAGGTCGGAGAGAGATGCACAGAGAGAGGAAGACACAGAGAGTCGGAAATAACAGCTAACATAGGCAGGTAGAATGGAAACATCACAGTCAGTTAAGACTTTACCTGGTTAATAACGTCCTTCCAATGATTGCTCAGTTTGCACCCATCTGCTCGGTTGAAGTTGTGCCTGTGTTTATATATCTGGATGGCTTCATGTACAAATATCTGATAAAAGCCGGTGGATTTGCAGACTACCTTCATCTTGAAAAAGTCAATTTCGTGTGAGCTCACATTATCAGCAACGGCAGAGATATTGGTCCTGCCGTGTTTCAGATCTGCCTTGTGTTCACGAACACGGTCCGAGACATGTCGTTTCGTTTCCCCAATGTAACTGCTGCCGCAGCCACAACTCAGTTTGTAGACACCCGGATATTGCATATCAGGAATAACATCCTTTACAGATGGGATCAAATCACGGATTTTGTGTACTGTGTTGAAACGAACCTGGATCTTGTGTTTGTTTAAGATTTTGGAAATATTTTTAGTAACCCCTGCTATGTATGGCAAAGTGATGTTATTGGTTGGATCCTCAGATGGTTGTCTTCCCATGGCTGGGGAGACAGCTTTGCAGATTGTACGGTCAGAATATCCGTTCATCCTGAGGGCTTGGGATACATAGAGACCAATAGAGACACAGAAACCCAAATATATGCAGTGACCATAGAGATACAGATAATCAGTTTAACACGTAGGCTTTCGCGACCAATATCATTCATAATCAACGTTTTTGGGTTAGATCGTATTATTTATAAATGTGTCGTAACCCTCCACCACCCGACACGGCCGATCAGCAAAAAAGTGTCACGTTGACAAAAGACAAATAGTTCACAGCGTTTACAGAAAGCAAACGCACACTGATGCCTATCTGAATGCAGATTGAACCTGGATAGTGTGTTTGTTTAATATTTTGGAAATCTTTTTGGTAACCCCTGCTATGTACGGTAAAGTGATTGTTTTGGACGGATCCTCAGAAGGTTGTCTCTGCATGGCTGGGGAGACAGCTTTGCAGATTGTACGGTCCGAGTATCCGTTCATCCTGAGGACTTGGTGTACGTGCTCCAACTCACAAGCTAGGTGGTGCTGGTCGGAGATGCAACGGGCCCTATGGTGTAGTGTTTTGATGAGGGAATTCTTCTGGGCTGGATGGTGGTGGGAGTCAGGCTTTAGATAGGCATCCGTGTGGGTGGCTTTCCTGTAGACAGAATGTCCCAATGAGACGTTATTAACCAGGTAAAGTCTTAACTGACTGTGATGTTTCCATCTAACCTGTATATGTCAGCTGTTATTTCGACTCTCTGTCTCTCTCTATGCCTCTCTCTTAGATCTCATGCTCACGTCTTTTGGATTGCACTCTCATACTCACAGGCCCTTCGTATTACACCCGTTGAGTTGCACTCCTTGTCGAGGAGGCCCACTTCTTCTCCTTTTTTCTACAGTTACATGCTTATTTCTCACTTTAACATCAGGCTAAACCCTCACATTAACATAGCCACTTCCGATTTAAAGCTTTCGTGACTGCAGGGATTCATCTTCTTGGTTCTTTCGATAAAGTCACGTAGAAGGGAGACACTCCGCTATACACTGAGACACTCCGCTAGACGGTGAGACACTCCGCTAGACACTGAGACACTCCGCTAGACACTGAGACACTCCGCTAGACACTGAGACACTCCGCTAGACGCTGAGATACTCCGCTAGATGGTGAGGCACTCCGCTAGACACTGAGACACTCCGCTAGACGCTGAGACACTCCGCTAGACGGTGAGACACTCCGCTAGACACTGAGACACTCCGCTAGACACTGGGACACTCCGCTAGACACTGAGACACTCTGCTAGACGGTGAGACACTCCGCTAGACGCTGAGACACTCCGCTAGACGGTGAGACACTCCGCTAGACACTGAGACACTCCGCTAGACGCTGAGACACTCCGCTAGACGGTGAGACACTCCGCTAGACACTGAGACACTCCGCTAGACACTGAGACACTCTGCTAGACGCTGAGACACTACGCTAGACGCTGAAAACTCTGCTAGACACTGAGACACTCCGCTAGACACTGAGACACTCCGCTAGACACTGAGACACTCCGCTAGACGCTGAGACACTCTGCTAGACACATCATTACAGCAGACGGGGGTTAATCTTATGCAAACTCGACGAATGCCCTGGTGTCATCATCAAAAGTTATAATGTTTATCAAATGCTCCATGTGTCCAGTATCATTATTAAGGCTCATGACCAATACCCAACGAAGCCCTCCTGTATCGCTCGCTGGTTAAAAACAACAGCGCTATGGGTCTCTATGGGTCTCTATGAGTCTCTATGGGTCTCTGAGTCTCTATGGGTCTATGAGTCTCTCTTTGAGTCTCTATGGGTCTCTATGGGTCTTTATGGGTCTCTATGAGTCAGCGCGTCTCTATGGGTCACTATCGTGGGGGCCGACGTCCACGCCACCGCCCTCGCTGGGCANGGGGGGGGGCGTGACGTCCACTCCCCCCTCCTCCACCGCGTCGACCGGCCCCGCCGGGCCCCCCTGACTGGGTGACCGGNCCCCCCCCCCCCGTGCCGGCGCCCTCTCCGAGGGCCACGTGGCCGCAGCGCCGGCTCACCGCCGCACGGGGTTACTCCGCAAACGCCTGCGGACACCACCACTGATGGTAACGCGCCTGTCCCTGCTGCCCCTGCTGGTGCCTGTCCCTGCTGGCGCGTGCCATGCTGCCCTTGCTGCCCTGCTGGTGCGTGCACTTTAATACGCGCCGGCACCACGACTGCGCTTCTGCGGGTGGTTATTGGCCAATCCACTTGCACACAGAGGCTGTCGCTAAAGCGGCTGCATGAATATGCGCGCCAGCGGGTGGTGATTCGCTACCTCGCACCGACCCTCATACTCGTGCGGCAGGGACGCTTGCTTTCATGCTCGCGCGCCTCACACACTCCAATTACCACGCCGAGGTTCCACCCACACAGAAATCACGCTGCACCGATTCTTTGCACTAAAGTTTACTAACAATGCACACGACCTGGGGGAGGGGGGATATTGTGAGAAGAGCTTCGCCTAACTCTGCCTACGAACCCAGCCACTCAAACGTCCGACCGCGCAGCTCGAAGCGGCACTCACAGCGGCGCACAGACGCCGCGAGAGTCGGAGGGAGAAGGACGAGAGGCAATGTCGCCTGTCGCTGCCCCGTAGCAGCACTCGCTGCACCGCACGAACGCTGCGAGCGGCTCGCGGTGGCAGGACGGCCGGGGAGGGTCATGACGGCCCGGAGGTTGAAGACGAGAGCCCAGAATCATCATCCCGGGCCACTCATTTTTATTCCCTTAACTTCAAAGGCCCAGAGCGCCATTGTACCGCGCGGCCAATCGTGCGCCTACCTGCGCTAGGACACTACGTGGGTGCAAGAGCTCCGTGTGCGTGTGTGCGCGTGTGCGCGTGTATGCGTGTGCGCGTGTGTGCGTTATGTGTGCGTGCGTGTGTGCATGTGTGCGTGTATGTGTGCTTGCGTGTGTGCGTGTGCTCAGGGTGGGGGTAGTGGATAATCGCGGTGCTTGTGGAGTTGCTCCGTGGTCGTGGCACCACAACGATCACTGTGGGAGCGGAGACGGAGCGCTTGAGGCGACACGTGTATTGGCTGTGCGTGAGATACACGGGTCCCTAGCACAGAGGGATAGCGGCCCTCTACCCGATACCCAGGGAGGTATTGCCTCCAGTCTCACGTGTCCTACCACTGGGACTACGTACTCTCAACGCTCCGGTCTAGCATGTCCTACCACTGGGACTACGTACTCTCAACACTCCGGTCTCATGTGACCTACCACTGGGGCTACGTACTCTCAACACTCCAGTCTCGCGTGTCCTACCACTGGGGCTACGTACTCTCAACGTCACGTGTGGGGCTACGTACTCTCAACACTCCAGTCTCGCATGACCTACCACTGGGACTACGTACTCTCAACACTCCAGTCTCGCGTGACCTACCACTGGGACTACGTACTCTCAACACTCCGGTCTCATGTGACCTACCACTGGGGCTACGTACTCTCAACACTCCAGTCTCGCGTGTCCTACCACTGGGGCTACGTACTCTCAACGTCACGTGTGGGGCTACGTACTCTCAACACTCCAGTCTCGCATGACCTACCACTGGGACTACGTACTCTCAACACTCCAGTCTCGCGTGACCTACCACTGGGGCTACGTACTCTCAACACTCCAGTCTCGCATGACCTACCACTGGGACTACGTACTCTCAACACTCCAGTCTCGCGTGACCTACCACTGGGGCTACGTACTCTCAACACTCCAGTGTCACGTGACCTACCACTGGGGCTACGTACTCTCAACACTCCAGTGTCACGTGACCTACCACTGGGACTACGTACTCTCAACACTCCGGTCTCATGTGACCTACCACTGGGGCTACGTACTCTCAACACTCCAGTCTCGCGTGTCCTACCACTGGGGCTACGTACTCTCAACGTCACGTGTGGGGCTACGTACTCTCAACGTCTCGTGTGGGCTACGTACTCTCAACGTCGCGTGTGGGGCTACGTACTCTCAACACTCCAGTGTCACGTGACCTACCACTGGGACTACGTACTCTCAACACTCCAGTCTCACGTGACCTACCACTGGGCTACGTACTCTCAACACTCCAGTGTCACGTGACCTACCACTGGGACTACGTACTCTCAACACTCCGTCTCATGTGACCTACCACTGGGCTACGTACTCTCAACACTCCAGTCTCGCGTGTCCTACCACTGGGCTACGTACTCTCAACGNCACGTGTGGGCTACGTACTCTCAACACTCCAGTCTCGCATGACCTACCACTGGGACTACGTACTCTCAACTTCACGTGACCTACCACTGGGACTACGTACTCTCAACACTCCAGTCTCACGTGACCTACCACTGAGGCTACGTACTCTCAACGTCACGTGACCTACCACTGGGCTACGTACTCTCAACACTCCAGTGTCACGTGTCCTACCACTGGGCTATGTACTCTCAACACTCCAGTCTCACGTGACCTACCACTGGGACTACGTACTCTCAACACTCCAGTCTCACGTGACCTACCACTGGGCTACGTACTCTCAACGCTCCAGTCTCACGTGTCCTACCATTGGGGCTACGTACTCTCAACGCTCCGGTCTCGCGTGTCCTACCACTGGGGCTACGTACTCTCAACTTCACGTGACCTACCACTGGGCTACGTACTCTCAACACTCCAGTCTCGCGTGACCTACCACTGGGGCTACGTACTCTCAACGTCACGTGACCTACCACTGGACTACGTACTCTCAACACTCCAGTCTCACGTGACCTACCACTGGGCTACGTACTCTCAACGTCACATGACCTACCACTGGGGCTACGTACTCTCAACACTCCAGTCTCGCGTGACCTACCACTGGACTTGTCATTGTAGTGCGTAGTTAATGTGGCGCTGCACCCTGATGTTGTAGGAGACAACATTTATTAAAGTCTATTTAATTGGGTAGAACGTGTTGTCTATATTTATTTAAAGTTGCACATTTTGATGTGACGTCACATTTCTCAACCCCCCCCCCTCGTCACACATCGTCACAAATGTCTGACCCCTCCCCACCTAGGTGCGTGACATTTATGGACGGCCCCTTAGGAGTTAGGGTTAAGGGTTAGGGTTAAGGGTCAGGGGTTAGGGTTCGGGGTTAGGAATAGGTTTAGGTCTCGATTATTCCGACTCGCTACTCTCCGGCACATCTGGCAAAAATATTGCCAAGCTGCAGCGTATACACAATTATCTGGCAGGCGTCACGACGGGTCCTGCAAAACCCGACCATGTCTGTCCAGTGCTCACCGAACTGCATTGGCTTCCTGTTGCCGAACTCATACAGTATAAGGTTGCACTCATTACATGCAAAGCGCTTGCCACAAGTGAACCCCAATAGCTTGCTGTATCATCAAAGAGCATAAACCATCACGCAAACTCTGGTCATCTTCGCTTTTGGCAAGTCATCGAATAAAGACGGCCACTGCATTGCACGCTTTCAGATGCACTTCTGCAGCTGTCTGGAATGTTTTTCCCTCCGATATTAGGAAGTCACTGGAGGTACGCATTTTTAAAATCTAGATTGAAAATAAACTTTCTTTAGAACTGTTTTTGTGCTTAGTTTGTTGTCCTTCCCTGCACCTCCGATGCGCATGGTTGGCTATGTACGGTGTGAAAGAAGTTCAAAATACACACCAACATGGACACTCGCTAAATAACCTAACCATCATGGACACTCGCTAAATAGCCTAACCATCATGGACACTCGCTAAATAACCTAACCATCATGGACACTCGCTAAATAACCTAACCATCATGGACACTCGCTAAAACCTAACCATCATGGACACTGCTAAATAACCTAACCATCATGGACACTCGCTAAATAACCTAACCACATGGACACTGTAAATAACCTAACCATCATGAACACTCATTAAATAACCAACCAACATGGACACTTAAATAGCCTAACCATCATGAACACTCATTAAAAACCAACCATCATGGACACTCGCTAAATAACCTAACCACATGAAACTATTAATAACCTAACCAACATGGACACTCGCTAAATAGCCTAACCATCAAACACTCATTAAATAACCAACCAACATGGCACTCGCTAAATAACCTAACCATCAACACTCATTAAATAACCTAACCATCATGGCACTCGCTAAATAGCCAACCATCATGGCACTCGCTAAATAACCTAACCATCATGGCACTCGCTAAATAACCTAACCATCATGGCACTCGCTAAATAACCTAACCATCAAACACTCATTAAATAACCAACCAACATGGCACTCGCTAAATAACCTCCATCAGACACTCGCTAAATATCCTAACCATCATCACTCGTTAAATAACCTAACCAATCACTCGTTAAATAACCACCAAATCACTCGCGAAATAACCTAACCATCATGGCACTCGCTAAATAACCCCATCATGCACTCGCTAACTATCCCTAACCATCATGGACACTCGCTAAATATCCTAACCATCATCACTCGCTAAATAACCTAACCATCAGACACTCGTTAAATAACCAACCAACATGGCACTCGCTAAATAACCTAATCACTGGCACTCGCTAAATAACCTAACCATCATGGACACTCGCTAAATATCCTAACCATCATGGCACTCGCTAAATAACCTAACCAAATCACTCGTAATNCCTAACCATCATCACTCGCTAAATATCCTAACCATCANGGACACTCGCTAAATAACCTAACCATCATGGCACTCGTTAAATAACCAACCAACAGACACTCGTTAAATAACCTAACCATCATGGCACTCGCTAAATAACCTAACCATCAGACACTCGCAAAATAACTTCACCAACGTGGTGCTGTGGCGCCACCGTGTGGTCAAGTGGTACAACTGCAGTGCCTGGCGTGTTGACAGCAGCAGTGTCACTGTGCGGTGTCTTCACGGCTTCATTGCCGCCAACCCGCTTGGGACTAACGCCAGGACGCCGCAGCAGCAGCGACTTACAACTGCGGGAACGCGCGGGTGACGCCTGACAGCGGCAACTGCTGGCGTATTGTGTTGGCCTGCACTGCACATGTCCACCACAGCAGACTTCACCACGAATTGAATGCTTGTGGTAGTAAATCTTGACTTGTGGTACTGCACTGTCCACCAGAGGGCACACGTAACACATCAAGCGCCGGGNAAAAAAAACTAAACTCTGCGGCCGATTTGCATTGCAATTCTTTATTTCTTCACGGATTTTCAAGTAACAAACTATTGCATTGACATNCCAAGCTGTCCTTTAGGTCTACACCGTTGAATATTTGGTGAACATCGGTGCTGAAATAGTGAAACGCACTGCATTCCCAAACAGTGCGATTCAAATCGGTAACAATCACAGCCATCATTGACTTCAATGCAAAATGCCGCCCCGGTTCCACACGTCACACAACAAGCAAGTGGTGTGTGCCCTTCGACTCTACTCGACAGAGTCGCGCCATATGCAATTCAACTCATCTCGCTGAGACGCGTTTAAAGGCATATCAATTAGGGTTTGGGATTAGGGTTAGGGTTAAGTTTAGGGTTAGGGTTAGGGTTAGGTTTAGGGTTAGGGTTATGGCTGAGGGTTAGGGTTGGGGTAGTTAGGATTAGGGCACCTATGCAGTTTTTGCCAAAAGAATCAAATTTTCATAGCTACATTTTCCAAGAAAAAGTGAATTCCTCCCTTTGTTTAGCATTAGTATGCTAAATATTGCATTAAAAGTAGCATATTTCACCATGAACATTTCATGTAAAAATAGAAGCCAATATTGGCCAAATTTTTACAGCTTTCTTTTTCAACAAAAGTGCAATCCTCGGAGTTGTTTAGCCTTATATATCCTATATATTACGTTAAAAGTTGTAAATTTCACCATGAAATTTTCAAGTAAAAAAATAAAATCGGCATACTAACCTATGCCGTTTTTTGGCCAATATTGGCCAAATTTTTACAGCTTCTTTTTCAACAAAAGTGCAATCCCCGGAGTGTTTAGCCTTAATATCCTATATATTAGTTAAAAAGTTGTAAATTTCACCATGAAATTTTCAAGTAAACAAGTAAACCCGAAAAACAAAATTTTCACTCTAAATCCTATATGCCGTGGCGGCTAAGTTCTCTCGCTCTGGCTTGAGACTGCAATCTATGGGTCAGATGATTGTCTGCAGTATTAAGCAATTGGTAATTTATTAATTAGTTTTNCCTAAACTNTAAAATTTTGGAAAAAAAATTTCACGAAAATTAATTGTCACACACAACGAGTCTGTGTGGAAAATGTCAGCGATTGGATCACGGGAAGNGGGTTAAAAAACGACCGAAAGATTTGNACGGTTAAGCAAGCAAGCGAACTTAATATAAAGGATTTAAAAATATATTCGTGTGGAGGACGCGGGATCAATCCCGCGACCTTTGGCATGGAAAGCGAGGGGCTACTAACTGCGCTATCCACACGGCCTGTGGNAGGGTTACGCTCTGGGCTTTGCAAGCTGTGATGTTCAGCCAAAGCCATGAATGCGTTCTATTTGAATTATGTAAATAANTTTTTTTTGCCTAAAGTTAAAATTTTGGGAATTTTTTTTTCACGAACAATAATTGTCTGGCACAACGAGTCTGTGTGGAAAATGTCAGCTCGATTATCACAGTAAGTGGGTTAAAAAACGACCGAAAGATTTGCACGGTCCTAAGCAGCAAAAGCACGCGAACTTAATATAAAGATTTNAAAAGAAGCAAATCGGCATACTAACCTATGCCGTTTTTGGCCAATATTGGCCAAATTTTTACAGCTTTCTTTTTCAACAAAAGTGCAATCCTCGGAGTTGTTTAGCTTTAATATCCTATATATTACGTTAAAAGTTTGAAATTTCACCATGAAATTTTCAAGTAAAAAATAAAATCGGCATACTGACCTATGCCGTTTTTGGCCACAATTGAGCAAATTTCGATAGCTTTATTTTTGGACAATAGTTAATTCATCCATTGTATTTACCATTAGTATGCTATGTATTAGATTAAAAGTGGAAAATTTTACGATTGAATGTTCACGTCCCAAAAAAACCCGAAATACTAACCTCTGCTGTTTATGGCCAAAATGAGCCAAATTCCTAGCTTTATTTTCAACAACAAGTGCATTCCTCCATTGTGTTTGCTGTAATATTCTACATATTAAGTACAAATTAAACATTTCACGATACATTTTTCAACTCAGAAAAATCGGCACACCTTTTTTGGCCAAAAAGCAAATTGGCATACTAATCTATGCCGTTTTTGTACAAAATTGTGTTTGGGTTTGGGTGAAGGTTAGGGGTTAGGGTAAGAGGTTAGAGGAAGGGGTTAGAGCAAGGGTTTGGGGTTAGGGTGAATGTTAGGGGTTGGGGTAGGGTTAGGGTTTAGGGTTAGGGTTATTTAGGGTTAGGGCTTAGGGTTAGCGGTAGAGTTTAGGGTTAGGGTTAGGGTTAGAGGTTTAGCGTTAGGCTAGGGCTAGGGGATAGGGTTCAGAATTTAGGGTTAGAGTTAGGGTTAGGGTTAAGGTTATGGGGTTATGGTTAGGGTAGGATGAGGATTAGGGTTTAGGGTTAGTGTTAGGGTTAGGGTTATGGTTAGGGTTAGTGTTAAGGGTTAGGGGTTATGGTTAGGGGTTATGGTTAGGGTTAGGGTTAGGGTTAGGATTAGGGTCAATGTTAGGGTTAGTATTAGGGTTAGGGTTAGTGTTATTTAGATTTAGGTGTTAGGGTTAGGGTTAGGGATAGGGTTCGGGTTTCGGGTTAGGGTTAGTGTTAGGGTAGCGTCAATATTCTGANTACTACTCTTCTGGCAAAAACATGAAAAGCTGCAGGAGTTTGGGCAGGCGTCATGACGGGTACTGCAAAATACGACCATGTCTGTCCAGTGCTCAGAAATGCTTTGGTGTTACCGAACTCATACATGAAGGTTGCACATTACACAAAGCGCTTGCCACAAATGAATATTCGGTACAGCCAACCATCACGCAAACTTTCATTTACAGCTTTCTTTTTCAACAAAAGTGCAATCCTCGGAGTTGTTTAGCCTTATATGTTATATATTAGTTAAAAGTAGTAAATTTCATCATGAAATTTTCAAGTAAAAAAAAAATCGGCATACTAACCTATGCCGTTTGTGGCCAATATTGGCCAAATTTTTACAGCTATCTTTTTCAACAAAAGTGTAATCCCGATTGTTTAGCCTTATATATCCTATATATTATGTTAAAAAGTTGTAAATTTCACCAAGAAATTTTCAAGTAAAAAATAAAATCGGCATACTAACCTATGCCGTTTTTGGCCACAATTGACCAAATTTCGATAGCTTTATTTTGGACAAAAGTTAATTCATCCATTGTATTTACCATTAGTATGCTATGTATTAGATTAAAAGTGGAAAATTTTACGATTGAATGTTCACGTCCCAAAAAAAAACCCGAAATACTAACCTCTGCTGTTTATGGCCAAAATGAGCCAAATTCACATAGCTTTATTTTTCAACAACAAGTGCATTCCTCCATTGTGTTTGCTGTAGTATTCTACATATTAAGTACAAA
Organism: Lethenteron camtschaticum; assembly: GCA_018977245.1. NCBI lineage: Eukaryota > Metazoa > Chordata > Hyperoartia > Petromyzontiformes > Petromyzontidae > Lethenteron > Lethenteron camtschaticum. Next base: position 10,035,621 of record MU249617.1, read on the forward strand.
ATTAAACATTTCACGATACATTTTTCAACTCAGAAAATCGGCACACCTTTTTTGGCCAAAAAGCAAATTGGCATACTAATCTATGCCGTTTTTGTACAAAATTGTGTTTGGGTTTGGGTGAAGGTTAGGGGTTAGGGTAAGAGGTTAGAGGAAGGGGTTAGGGCAAGGGGTTTGGGGTTAGGGTGAATGTTAGGGTTAGGGTTGGGGTAGGGGTTAGGATTTAGGGTTAGGGTTATTTAGGGTTAGGGCTTAGGGTTAGCGGTAGAGTTTAGGGTTAGGGGTTAGGNGTTAGGGGTTAAGGGTTGGCGTTAGGGCTAGGGCTAGGGATAGGGTTCAGAATTAGGGTTAGAGTTAGGGTTAAGGGTTAAGGTTAGGGTTATGGTTAGGGTAGGATTAGGGAGGATTAGGGTCAATGTTAGGGTTAGTGTTAAGTTAGGGTTATGGTTAGGGGTTATGGTTATGGGTTAGGGGTTAGGGTTAGGGGAGGATTAGGGTCAATGTTAGGGTTAGTATTAGGGGTAGGGTTAGTGTTAGTGTTTAGGTATAGGTGTTAGGGTTAGGGGTTAGGGGATAGGGTTCGGGTTTCGGGTTAGGGGTTAGTGTTAGGGATAGCGTTAGGGCTCAATTATTCTGAATCACTACTCTCCGACACATCTGGCAAAAACATGACCAAGCTGCAGCGAGTACAACATCCTTGGGCAGGCGTCATGACGGGTACTGCAAAATACGAACATGTCTGTCCAGTGCTCACCGAAATGCTTTGGCTTCCTGTTACCGAACTCATACATGAAAAGGTTGCACGCATTACATACAAAGCGCTTGCCACAAATGAACCCAATACCTTGCTGGTATCATCAAAGAGCATCAACCATCACGCAAACTCTGGTCATCCTCGCAGCAGCTTTTGGCAAGTCATCGAATGAAGACGGTCTCTGCATTGCACGCGTTCAGATGCACTTGTGCAGCCGTCTGGAATGTTCTTCCGATATTAGGAAGTCACTGGAGCAGCGCATTATTAATGTATTTACATTGAAAATACATTGTCTCTAGGACTGCTTTTTGTGCTGAGTTTGTTGTCCTTTCCCCGCACCTCCGATGCGCTTGGTTGGCTATGTACGGTGTAAAGAAGTTAAACATACACACCAACATGGACACTCGCTAAATAACCTAACCAACATGGACACTCGCTAAATAACCTAACCAACATGGACACTCGCTAAATAACCTAACCATCATGATCACTCGCTAAATAACCTAACCAACATGGACACTCGATAAATAACCTAACCATCATGGACACTCGCTAAATAACCTAACCAACATGGACACTCGCTAAATGACCTAACCAACATGGACACTCGCTAAATAATCTAACCAACATGGACACTCGCTAAATAACCTAACCAACATGGACACTCGCTAAATAACCTAACCAACATGGACTCGCTAAATAACCTAACCAACATGGACACTCGTTAAATAACCTAACCAACATGGACACTCGCTAAATAACCTAACCAACATGGACACTCGCTAAATAACCTAACCAACACAATTTTCATAGCTACATTTTCCAAGAAAAAGTGAATTCCTCCCTTTTGTTCAGCATTAGATGCTATATATTGCATTAAAAGTAGGATATTTCACCGTGAATTTCATGTAAAAAAGAAGCAAATCGGCATACTAACATGCCGTTTTTGGCTAATTTTGGCCAAATTTTTACAGTTTTCTTTTTCAACAAAAGTGCAATCCTCGGAGTTGTTTAGCCTTATATATCCTATATATTACGTTAAAAAGTTGGAAATTTCACCATGAAATTTTCAACAAAAAAATAAAATCGGCATACTAACCTATGCCGTTTTTGGCCACAATTTACCGAATTTCCATAGCTTTATTTTTGGACAAAAGTTAATTCATCCATTGTATTTACCATTAGTATGCTATGTATTAGATTAAAAGTGGAAAATTTTACGATTAAATGTTCACGTCACAATAAAAAACCCGAAATACTAACCTCTGCTGTTTATGGCCAAAATGAGCCAAATTTGCATAACTTAATTTTTCAACAACAAGTGCATTCTTCCATTGTGTTTGCTGTAGAATTCTACATATTACATACAAAATTAAAAATGTCACGATACATTTTTCAACTCAGAAAATCGGCACACCTTTTTTGGCCAAAAAGCAAATTGGCATACTAATCTATGCCGTTTTTGTACAAAATTGTGTTTGGGGTTGGGTGAAGGTTAGGGGTTAGGGTAAGCGGTTAGAGGAAGGGGTTAGGGCAAGGGGTTTGGGGTTAGGGTGAATGTTAGGGTTAGGGGTTGGGGGTAGGGTTACGGTTATTTAGGGTTATTTAGGGTTAGGGCTTAGGTTTAGCATTAGAGTTTAGGGTTAGGGTTAGGAGTTAGGGTTAGGGGTTATGTTAGGGCTAGGGCTAGGGGATAGGGTTTAGGGTTTAGGGTTAGTGTTAAGGGTTAGGGGTTATGGTTAGGTATGATTAGGGGAGGATAAGGGTCAATGTTAGGGTTAGTCTTAAGGGGTTAAGGGTTATGGTTAGGGGTGATGGTTATGGGTTAGGGTTAGGGTTATGGTTAGGGGAGGATTAGGGCAGGATTAGGGTCAATGTTAGGGTTAGTATTAGGTATTAGGGTTAGTGTTAGTGTTTAGGTTTAGGTGTTAGGGTTAGGGTTAGGGGATAGGGTTCGGGTTTCGGGTTAAGGGTTAGTGTTAGGGATAGCGTTAGGGCTCAATTATTCTGACTCACTACTCTCCGACACATCTGGCAAAAACATGACCAAGCTGCAGCGAGTACAACATCCTTGGGCAGGCGTCATGACGGGTACTGCAAAATACGACCATGTCTGTCCAGTGCTCACCGAAATGCTTTGGCTTCCTGTTACCGAACTCATACATGAAAAGGTTGCACGCATTACATACAAAGCGCTTGCCACAAATGAACCCCAATACCTTGCTGGTATCATCAAAGAGCATTAACCATCACGCAAACTCTGGTCATCCTCGCAGCAGCTTTGGCAAGTCATCGAATGAAGACGGTCTCTGCATTGTACGCGTTCAGATGCACTTGTGCAGCCGTCTGGAATGTTCTTCCGATATTAGGAAGTCACTGGAGCAGCGCATTATTTATTTATTTACATTGAAAATACATTGTCTCTTGGACTGCTTTTTGTGCTGAGTTTGTTGTCCTTTCCCCGCACCTCCGATGCGCTTGGTTGGCTATGTACGGTGTCAAAGAAGTTAAACATACACACCAACATGGACACTCGCTAAATAACCTAACCAACATGGACACTCGCTAAATAACCTAACCAACATGGACACTCGCTAAATAACCTAACCATCGTGGACACTTGATAAATAACCTAACCAACATGGACACTCGCTAAATAACCTAACCATCGTGGACATTGATAAATAACCTAACCAACATGGACACTCGCTAAATAACCTAACCATCATGGACACTCGCTAAACAACTTAACCCGCATGGTGCTGTATCGCCACCGTGTGGTCACGTGGTACCACTGCAGCGCCTGGCGCGGTGACAGCAGCAGTGGCGCTGTGCGGCGTCTTCACGGCTTCATCGCCGCCAACCCGCTGGGGACTAACGCCAGGACGAGCAGCAGCAGCAGCGACTCACAACTGCGGGGAATGCGCGGGTGACGCCTGACAGCGGCAACTGCTGGCGTATTGTGTTGGCCTGCACTGCACATGTCCACCACATCGCAGACGTAACCACGAATTGAATACTTGTGGTAGTAAAGCTTGACTTGTGGTACTGCACTTGTCCACCAGAGGGCACACGTAACACGTTCAGCGTCAGGAAAAAACTAAACTATCTGGCTGATTTGCACTGAAATTCTTTATTTCTTCACGGATTTCAAGTAACAAACTGCTGCATTGACATCTATAACTGTACCATATCTTTACACCGTTGAATATTTGGTGAACATTGGTGCTGAAATAGTAAAACGCACTGCATTCCCAAACAGTGCGCTTCAAATCGTCAACATTCACACCCATCATTGACTTCAATGCAAATTGCCGCCCCGGTTCCACACGTCACACAAACAAGTGGTGTGTGCCCTTCGACTCTACTCGACAGAGTCGCGCCATATACGATTCAACTCATCTCGCTGAGACGCGTTTAAAGGCATATTTGAGTCATCTCACTTGCAACCTTAAGAAGTCAAAATTCCAAAGCAGGAGTCTCAATTCCAAATCTCGGAGTTCCGATTCCTCATCCGGGAATGTGAACACCAAGGAAGTGGTTGTGGGGCTCACGGAAATGGAATAGGGACTCTCAAAATAATCCATATACCCTGTTAGCCTAGTCAGGGTTATGGTAAACCGTTAGGGTTAGGGGTCAATGAGAAGTGAATTCCTCCATTGAATTTACAATGCTGTATACAAACTGGGGAATTTAACATATATTTTTCTGCGTGCAAAAATCGACATAGCAGTCAAATACACTAAACGCATGTGGAGGGGAAAAGACACACGACCGTGGGAGAACATTCAAACTACAAATATACAGCAGGTGTGAAGGACGGGGCTGAACCTACGACCTCCTGTATACCAGGAAAGGTAGTTACATTCTTGCCACTGTGAATTATTCCGTTGACGTTAGTCTTACTACATGATGTATGAAACAAAAACTTAAATTAAACGTACTACGTGTTTTCCAATGCCTTGATGCATACTATGCTATATATAAAATAAAATTGGGTGACTATACAAATGTTTTTTCTCGAGAAAAAAATCAACGCACTAACCCAATTGAATTAGGGGTAGGTTTAGCTTTAGGGGTTATGAAGGTGCAAAGTTGACCATTTTTCAATGCAATTTTCCATTGGAATAAGTCTAATTGTTGTAAAACATTGCTAAAAAGCCCTTAATTTTGCTTGTTAATAACACTGCAACCAAAGGACATGGAGAGCCAGTTGTTGCATTTCCTGCTTGCAGAATATAGAGGCTACAAATTGTCCAGGGTTTGACGAGAAACATTTCGAAAGCATTTGCAATTTCTGCGTCCCAGAATTGTACGAAAAACATACTTACACATGGTCTGAAAGATCTGTATATACTGCAACTGATGTTAACCGAGTCACCCCTTGTCTCAATGAAGCCCCCGAGTCAAAAACAGTTGCATTTGAGCCACTAAGTTGAATGGTTTTCCAAAAAGGGGGCTCTGTGCTCAAAATGACATTCTCTTTCACAGGCTTTCATTGACAGATCAAAAATTGTTGGGCATTGACTACTGAACAATCTAAAGGTCCACAGAGTCAGTTTTAACATTTCCTGATTTCAAAATATGCCGGCTACAAATTGTCCCGAGGGATTTTAAAAACACTTCCATCGTGAAATGAGCCCCCAAAAAGCATTTTAAATTTATACATCCCCGAATTGTACTAAAAACAGAGACAAACATCGGATAGCATAAAGGGGGGACATTTTTTTTTCAAAATCCCTTTCCTGAAATAACTGAAGTATAGCAACTGAAATTATAACAATCATTGTGGCATGCAAGCCAGATATTCAATTCAATCAAGGCCATAGCGTTTGAGGTTGCTATATGAGCATTACAGATTATGGTCAGGGCTATAGGTTCTACACAAGTCACGTATCTCCCTCGTGTGGACAAATGCACAACTACAGTACACAGTCGAGGGTTTTCAACGGTTTTACTTAACTTGATTCCTGTGTCGTGGTCACATCTTGTAATCAACATTTAGTCTACTTCCTGTTGCCCAATCAATTCCAAATGTTGCACACGGACTCAGATCCGGTGACAATGCATGCCTGTATCAAAATCGGCATCAATTCATTAATTAATTCGCTACATTAAAGCAATTTACATTTTTATGGACGCCTTATTATTTATATATATTTGTGTAGGTCAAAAACTCCGCGGTCCCTAAACTCTCGAATCGCGTCGCCCAAGAAGCAGGCGCCAAGTGCCTCAGGCGCGCACGCTCCGTGTCACGAGTTACGGGCACCCACGCTCCACGCAAACAAAAGTTTTACATTGAAGATTCATTTATAACATTTCGTCGTGAGAATTTTAATTTTATTGTGTTTTATTTTTGTTATTTCCCTTCTACATTGCTTTACCGAAAGAACCAAGAAGATCAATTTATTCAACTAAGCGTTGATGTGGGAGCAGGCGCCGCATCGTTGACATACTTCTCGAGCGTGAGTTAAACGAAGTTGTGAATAAAACCGTTTTTTTTTACTTTTTTTAAGGAGTTTATTTAAAATAATCAACGTTTTTGGGTTTAGATCGCGTTTATTTATAAATGTGTCGTAACCCTCCACCACTCGAAAGCCTACGTGTTAAACTGAGTTTATTTAACTTCACTTATGTTTTTCGTGATCAAATCTTGTAATCAAAAGTTAGTCTACTTCCTGTTCTCCAATCAATTCCAAATGTTGCACAAGTACTCAAATCCGGAGACAATGCATGCCTGCTTTCAAGCAATGTTTTATGGACGGCTTATTAATTATATATTTAATTGTAGGTCAAAAACGCCGCGGTCCTAAACTGTGGAATCGACTCGCACACGAAGCCGGCGCCGCGTGTCTCAGGCCACACACCGCCGCGTGGTCGAGTTACGGCGCCATCGCTCCACACAAGCACAGAAGTTGGACATTCAAGACGCAGTTATAAAGTCATCAAACAATTCAAGTCAGCGTTGATGTGGGAGCAGGCGCCGCATCATTGGCGTACTTCTCGACCGTGAGTTGAACTAAGTTGTGAATAAAAGCGTTGTTTAAAAAAAAATTTTTTTATAAGGAGTTTATTCTATATACATGTATAATATATGTACGATATAGAGATTATGGGGCTCTAGTTGCGAATGGCACTATTATATGATGGATTAACAAAAGCTATTTTTTTTATTTGCACGAAGTAGTCGGGAAATGAATTTAAAGGAAAAAACGAAAGGCACCCACATCATGTGCCTTGCCTTTTGAGAAAAACAAAATGCGTACTTTAACGAAAATAAGTGACGAGACCAAAAAGAAATATTAATTTACATAATGCATTGCTGCACCTTAATATGCTGCATTGATTATCCGTGCGATTGTTATGATGATGACAAGATCTGACATCTTTGTATTTAATGTAGTTTAATTTTTTTTTAACAAACGGTGCGGAAAAATACGCTTAAGAAACCGAGTCATGTTATTCGTTACACGATTTGCATGTATCGGCATTTTTGTTATTTCTAGTGGTATATTGTATAAGCGCAGCTGCATTCACGTGTAACACTTTTGGTAAAAAACAATGTTATATAGATAACTAGCTTACTACCCGGGACTTGGATTCACCATGCCCGACCGCTTTTGTCTCCCCAGTGGCGATGTTTACTACACACCACACCAGTCTACCTAGGGGAGGCCCAGGACCGGTTCAAATAATCGTCACTGGTGGTGGCCGTGAGCGGGAATCGAACTCGGTCGCCGGGTTCGTAGCGCACTAACCACTACACTACCGCTCCCCCCCCACACACACGTCCATAGGTACACAGACACGCGCTTGCTGCAGACACAACGTTCAGGGTGCGTACAGCAGTGAACGACTGAAATAATAAAGCAGCAATGCTGCGCGAAGTTCGCCTTAGACCTGCAACACATTTGTATTGCACTGTACCCGCGGAGGGTTGGAGGGAGGGTGCGTGACATGAGCAGGCACACTGCGTGACGCTTCCACATGTATTTTTAAATAATTTACACGGTGTACAGTCTGGAAAGTACCCACATGTCTTTTGTTGCATGTCCGGAAGTACGCTAAACATTTTGAACAGACACATAATCACAACTTTGCCTTTTATATATATGGAGATGAATGAAATGCAGATGGCGGTCTTCTCGCACGGCCAGCTCCATGTCGCTTATCTCGATCACATCGAACCGAACCCCAGCAAGGCCTTCTACTTAACGACGAGAGAAAATTCACGTGAAATGTCCTTTTCAATGAAGTCTTCCAGATGTAAAAGATATAAGCTTTTAATGAAAAATAAAATTATCTAATTCAAAACATAACACAATTCATCATGGGATCTCCTTTGCCAGTACCAAAATATGATAATAGGGTTTTCCCCTTTTTTCTGGCAACAAAACTGGTGTTAAGATTTCGATTTAAAGCTTTCGTAACTGCAGAGATTCATCTTCTTGGTTCTTTCGGTAAAGTCATGTAGAATGGAAATAAAAAATAAAAAATATATAACATAACAAAATAATTCTCACGACGTTTCGGCCACAATGCAAGCAGCCGTCCTCAGGTGGAGAACAGGTCTGTCGAGAAGACAGTCTGAATGACACACCCCTGGCTTGGAGCGTCTATTTAAGCTGGGATGGAGGGGGAAGAGCGCCTTGACAAAATAATTTGCATATAAAGAGGAAATTAGCATATTTATGGAAAATGCATATATGCGATTAGTTCTACTTGTGAAATGCGTAGGATGTTTGGCGGGGGGTTTAAAGTCATTATGCCCGTGCATTATGCAGGATTAGCAGCATCAAAGGGAGGGGATAGGGGTAGCATTAATAAAGGAATGTTAATAGTATGTAGCTGCAGTAACTAAACAACCATGTAAACAACTAAAGTATAAACTACATAGTATCATCAGTATACTAAATATACTCTCCAATAAGCTGAGCTACTAACAGTAAGTAATACATTACAATTCTACGTCGCAAAAAATATAATATGCTTCCAGCTAAACTTTATTCTCTTACATCACATTGGTCTACACCGTACTATATACTGCCATAGACAAACCCAACATTAAATTATATACTGTATCATGTGAATTACCAGCTGGTTCATGTGAATTAACAGCTCCTCCAGGTGGATTACCAGCTTTTCAAGGTGAGTTACCAGCTCATTCGGTGGAAATGTTTTTGCAAACAAAGTAACGAGGCCTATCTTGTGTTTAGAGTTAGTAATAGCTAGACTCGTAGACCGTTGCTCTTGTAAGCGAAAAGCTATTTTATGCACAACATCCTTAGATGTTTTTCATTGTAATGAGGCGAGGATTAGTTTAGGGTTAGGTTAGGGTTATGGTTTATGTTTCGGGTATAGGGTTAGGGCTATAGAGTTAGGGCTATAGGGATGGGGTTATAGGGTTTGGGGTTTAGGGTTTGGGTTTGGGATTTTATTGGGGTTTGGGCTTTTATTAGGGGTTGGGCTTTTATTAGGGTTGGGGCTTTTATAAGGGTTTGGGCTTTTATTAGGGTTTGGGCTTTTATTAGGATTGGCACTGGGACAGATATCGGCAGTGGCCGAGCGAAAGTGACGTCACGCTCGAGCGCGGTGGTCGGGGTAGGTGACATGACGTCACTAGCGAGGCACACCTCCCCTGGCGTTTGACGCCGATGAGGTCACGCTGAGCGGTGACGTCAGAGAGCGGGTCAGAGTTCAAGTTTGTTGACGGGGAGCGGCAGTGTCGACTCAGCCTCAAACGAGTACCCGGTGCGGTGTGTCAACATCGCCACTGGGAGACAAAGGCGGCCGGGCGTGGTGCTAGCCACCCACCCCTCGTGTACCGTGACGACCTCCATCGGTGCTGCTCGCTATGAGCAGCACTTTGTAGATGTCGTGGCTTGGCTCTCCAGCACACCGCTGGCGACATTTCATGATGAAATTGTCACGTCCATAAAAAATCAGCATACTAACCTATGCGGTTTTGGCAAAATTGGCCCAATTTTTCTAGTTTTTTTTAACAAAAGTGGATTCTTGGTTGTGTTTAGCCTGAGTAGCCTATATATTACGTAAAAAAGTGGGGAATTTGGCATACTTTCCGATTTTAGCCCAAATAAGCCCAACTTTCACAGCTTTATTTTTGGATAATAGTTAATTCCTCTATTGTATTTAGCCTTAGTATGCTATGTATTAGATTAAAAGTGGAAAATTTCACGATGAAATGTTCACGTCCCGTTTTTGGTAAAATTGGACACATTTTTACAGCTGTATTTTTAAACAAAAGTACATTCCTGGTTGTGTTTAGCCTGAGTAGCCTATATATTACATTAAGAGTGGGAAATTTCACAATGAAATTTTCAGGTCCAAAAAAAAGCTATGCCGTTTTTAGCATATAGTAATTGTTTCATTGTTTTACCTTGTATCTGAATTAAAGTGGGACATTTATGCAATTTCGCATCAAACCACAGTATGCCATTTTTGGCAAAATTGGGCAAATTTTCATAGCTAAATTTTTAAAGAAAAAGTTATTCCTCTTTTTTGATTAGCATTAGTATGCTGTATATTACTATAAAGGTTTGATATTCATGATGACATTTTCACGTCCTAAAATTAAATTGGCATAACATTTTTGCAAAAAATGGCATACTAACCTATGCATTTTTGGACATAATTGGGTTAGGCTTAGCAGTTANGGTTAGGGGTTAGGGTAGGGATTGGGTTAGGGCTCGATTATTCCAACTCACTACTCTCCGGGACATCTGGCAAAAACATTACCAAGCTGAAGTGTACAAAATTCTTTGGCAGGCGTCATGACGGGTACTGCAAAATCCGACCATGTCTGTCCAGTGCTCCCGAACTGCATTGGCTTCCTGTTGCCGAACTCATACAGTATAAGGTTGCATTCATTACATACAAAGCGCTTGCCACAAGTGAACCCCAATACCTTGCTGGTATCATCAAAAAATAACCATCACGCAAACTCTGGTCATCTTCGCTTTTGGCAAGTCATCGAATAAAGACGGCCACTGCATTTCACGCTTTCAGATGCACTTCTTCAGCCGTCTGGAATGTTTTCCTCCGATATTAGGAAGTCACTTGAGCTACGCATTTTTAAATCTAGATGAAAATAAACTTTTTTAGAACTGTTTTTGTGCTTAGTTTGTTGTCCTTCCCCGCACTCGATGCGCATGGTTGGCTATGTACGGTGTGAAAGAAGTTCAACATACACACCAACATGGACACTCGCTAAATACCTAACCATCGTGGACACTTGATAAATAACCTAACCACATGGACACTCGCTAAATAACCTAACCATCATGGACACTCGCTAAATAACCTAACCAACATGACACTCGCTAAATAACTGGCACAGTACACTCGCTAAACAACTTAACCCGCATGGTGCTGTAGCGCCACCGTGTGGTCACGTGGTACCACTGCAGTGCCTGGCGCGGTGACAGCAGCAGTGGCGCTGTGCGGCGTCTCACGGCTTCATCGCCGCCAACCCGCTTGGGACTAACGCCAGGACGCCGCAGCAGCAGCAGCAGCGACTCACAACTGCGGGAATGCGCGGGTGACGCCTGACAGCGGCAACTGCTGGCGTCTGTGTTGGCCTACACTGCACATGTCCACCACAGCAGACGTAACCACGAATTGAATACTTGTGGTAGTAAATCTTGACTTGTGGTACTGCACTTGTCCACCAGAGGGCACACGTAACACGTTCAGCGTCAGGAAAAAATTAAACTATCTGGCTGATTTGCACTGCAATTCTTTATTTCTTCACGGATTTCAAGTAACAAACTGCTGCTTTGACATCTATAACTGTACCATATCTTTACACCGTTGAATATTTGGTGAACATTGGTGCTGAAATAGTGAAACGCACTGCATTCCCAAACAGATCGATTCAAATCATTGACTTCAATGCAAAATGCCGCCCGGTTCCACACGTCACACAAACAAGTGGTGTGTGCCCTTCGACTCTACTCGACAGAGTCGCGCCATATACGATTCAACTCATCTCGCTGAGACGCGTTTAAAGGCATATTTGAGTCATCTCACTTGCAACCTTAAGAAGTCAAAATTCCAAAGCAGGAGTCTCAATTCCAAATCTCGGAGTTCCGATTCCTCATCCGGGAATGTGAACACCAAGGAAGTGGTTGTGGGGCTCACGGAAATGGAATAGGGACTCTCAAAATAATCCATATACCCTGTTAGCCTAGTCAGGGTTATGGTAAAGGTGAGGGGTCAATGAGAAGTGAATTCCTCCATTGAATTTACAATGCTGTATACAAACTGGGGAATTTAACATGTATATTTTTTCTGCGTGAAAAATCGACATAGCAGTCAAATACACTAAACGCATGTGGAGGGNAAAGACACACGACCGTGGGAGAACATTCAAACTACAAATATACAGCAGGTGTGAGGGACGGGGCTGAACCTACGANCTCCTGTATACCAGGAAAGGTAGTTACATTCTTGCCACTGTGAATTATTCCGTTGACGTTAGTCTTACTACATGATGTATGAAACAAAAACTTAAATTAAACGTACTACGTGTTTTCCAATGCCTTGAGCATACTATGCTATATATAAAATAAAATTGGGTGACTATACAAATATGTTTTTTCTCGANAAAAAATCAACGCACTAACCCAATTGAATTAGGGGTAGGTTTAGCTTTAGGGGTTATGAAGGTGCAAAGTTGACCATTTTTCAATGCAATTTTCCATTGGAAAAAGTCTAATTGTTGTAAAACATTGCTAAAAAGCCCTTAATTTTGCTTGTTAATAACACTGCAACCAAAACATGGAGAGCCAGTAGTTGCATTTCCTGCTTGCAGAATATAGAGGCTACAAATTGTCCAGGGGTTTGACGAGAAACATTTCGAAAGCATTTGCAATTTCTGCGTCCCAAATTGTACGAAAAACATACTTACACAGGTCTGGAAGATCTGTATATACTGCAACTGATGTTAACCGAGTCACCCCTTGTCTCAATGAAGCCCCCGAGTCAAAAACAGTTGCATTTGAGCCACTAAGTTGAATGGTTTTCCAAAAAGGGGGCTCTGTGTCAAAATGACATTCTCTTTCACAGGCTTTCATTGACAGATCAAAATTGTTGGGCATTGACTACTGAACAATCTAAAGGTCCACAGAGTCAGTTTTAACATTTCCTGATTTCAAAATATGCCGGCTACAAATTGTCCCGAGGGATTTTAAAAACACTTCCATCGTGAAATGAGCCCCCAAAAAGCATTTGCAATTTATACATCCCGAATTGTACTAAAAACAGAGACAAACATCGGATAGCATAAANGGGGGGGGACNTTTTTTTTTCAAAATCCCTTTCCTGAAATAACTGAAGTATAGCAACTGAAATTCTAACAATCATTGTGGCATGCAAGCCAGATATTCAATTCAATCAAGGCCATAGGTTTGAGGTTGCTATATGACCATTACAGATTATGGTCAGGGCTATAGGTTCTACACAAGTCACGTATCTCCCTCGTGTGGACAAATGCACAACTACAGTACACAGTCGAGGGTTTTCAACGGTTTTACTTAACTTGATTCCTGTGTCTGGTCACATCTTGTAATCAACATTTAGTCTACTTCCTGTTGTCCAATCAATTCCAAATGTTGCACACGGACTCAGATCCGGTGACAATGCATGTCTGTATCAAAATCGGCATCAATTCATTAATTAATTCGCTACTTTAAAGCAATTTACATTTTGTATGGACGCCTTATTATTTATATATATTTGTGTAGGTCAAAAACTCCGCGGTCCCTAAACTCTCGAATCGCATCGCCCAAGAAGCAGGCGCCAAGTGCCTCAGGCGCGCACGCTCCGTGTCACGAGTTACGGGCACCCTCGCTCCACGCAAACAAAAGTTTTACATTGAAGATTTATTTATAAAAAACCAATTTATTCAACTAAGCGTTGATGTGGGAGCAGGCGCCGCATCGTTGACATACTTCTCGAGCGTGAGTTAAACGAAGTTGTGAATAAACCGTTTTTTTTACTTTTTTAAGGAGTTTATTTAACTTCACTTATGTTTGTCGTGATCAAATCTTGTAATCAAAAGTTAGTCTACTTCCTGTTCTCCAATCAATTCCAAATGTTGCACAAGTACTCAAATCCGGAGACAATGCATGCCTGTTTCAAAATCGGCATTAATTTAGGTCAAAAAACGCCGCGGTCCCTAAACTGTGGAATCGGCTCGCACAGAAGCCGGCGCCGCGTGCCTCAGGCGCGCACGCGCCGCGTGGTCGAGTTACGGCCGCCATCGCTCCACACAAGCACAAGTTGGACATTTAGATGCAGTTATAAAGTCATCAAACAATTCAAGTCAGCGTTGATGTGGGAGCAGGCGCCGCATCATTGGCGTACTTCTCGACCGTGAGTTGAACTAAGTTGTGAATAAAGCGTTTTTAAAAAAAAACATTTTTTAAGGAGTTTATTTATATATGTATAATATATGTACGATATAGAGATTATGGGGCTCTAGTTGCGAATGGCACTATTATATGATGGATTAACAAAAGCTANTTTTTTTATTTGCACGAAGTAGTCGGAAATGAATTTAAAGGAAAAACGAAAGGCACCCACATCATGTGCCTTGCCTTTTGAGAAAAACAAAGATGCGTACTTTAACGAAAATAAGTGCGAGACCAAAAAGATATTTATTGACATAATGCATTGCTGCACCTTAATATGCTGCATTGATTATCTGTGTGATTGTTATGATGATGACAAGATCTGACATCTTTGTATTTAATGTAGTTTAACTTTTTTTTTNAAGAAACGGTGCGGAAAAATACGTTTAAGAAACCGAGTCATGTTATTCGTTACACGATTTGCATGTATCGGCATTTTTGTTATTTCTAGTGGTATATTGTATCTGCGCAGCTGCATTCACGTGTAACACTTTTGGTAAAAAAACAATGTTATATAGATAACTAGCTTACTACCCGGGACTTGGATTCACCATGCCCGACCGCCTTTTTCTCCCCAGTGGCGATGTTTACTACACACCACACCAGTCTACCTAGGGGAGGCCTAGGACCGGTTCAAATAATCGTCACTGGTGGTGGCCGTGAGCGGGAATCGAACTCAGGTCGCCGGGTTCGTAGCGCAGCGCGCTAACCACTACACTACAGCTCCCCCCNACACACACACACATCCATAGGTACACAGACACGCGCATGCTGCAGACACACAACGTTCAGGGTGCGTACAGCAGTGAACGACTGAAATAATAAAGCAGCAATGCTGCGCGAAGAACGCCTTAGACCTGCAACACATTTGTATTGCACTGTACCCGCGGAGGGTTGGAGGAGGGTGCGTGACATGAGCAGGCACACTGCGTGACGCTTCCACATGTATTTTTAAAATAAATTTACAGTCCGGAAAGTACCCACATGGCAAATTTCAAGTTTGTTGCATGTCCGGAAGTACGCTAAACATTTTGAACAGACACATATTAACAACTTTGCCTTTATATATATGGAGATGAATGGATGCAGATGGCGGTCTTCTCGCACGGCCAGCTCCATGTCGCCTTATCTCGATCACATCGAACCAAACCCCCAGCAAGGTCTTCTACTTAACGACGAGAGAAATTTCACGTGAAATTCCTTTTCAATAAGTCTTCCAGATGTAAAAGTTATCTTTTATGAAAAATAAAATTATCAATTCAAAACATAACACAATTCATCATGGGATCTCCTTTGCCAGTACCAAAATATGATAATAGGGTTTTCCCCTTTTTTCTGGCAACAAAACTGCCGTTAAGATTTCGATTTATAGCTTTCGTAACTGCAGGGATTCATCTTCTTGGTTCTGTCGGTAAAGTCATGTAGAATGGAAATGAAAAAAATATAGCATAAAATAATTCTCACGACGTTTCGGCCACAACTCAAGCAGCCGTCCTCAGGTGGAGAACAGGTCTGTCGAGAAGACAGAGTCTGAATGACACACCCCAGGCTTGGAGCGTCTATTCAAGCTGGGATGGAGGGGGAAGAGCGCCTTGACAAAATAATTTGCATATAAAGAGAAAATTAGCATATTTATGGAAAATGCATATATGCGATTAGTTCTACTTGTGAAATGCGTAGGATGTTTGGCGGGGGTTTAAAGTCATTATGCCCGTGCATTATGCAGGATAGTGAATATACAGCAGGTGATATACATTAGGGTGGGTAGAATAATACATAGTGTAATATTACAATGGATAAGGTATAGGGTGGTTTATAGCATCAGTATATAATTTAATGTTTGGGTTTGTCTATGGCATATATAGTATAAATCGTATTAAAGAATAAAGTTTAATCACACGGGAAGCATATTATATTTTATAGACGTAGAATTATAATGTATTATTACTGAGTAAGCTACAGCTTATTGTAGAGTATATCTAGTATAATATAACTATGTANTTTATTCTTTAAGGTTGTTTACCTTGGTGGTTTTAGTTACTGCAGCTAGATACTATTAACACGTCTTCCCTTTTTAATGCTACCCCTATCCCTCCCTTGGATGCTGTAATCCTGCATAATGCACTTACACAAGTAGTACTAATCACATACCTGCATTTCCCATGGGTATGCTGGATTCCTCTTGATATGCAAATTCTTTTGTCAAGGCTCCCCTTCCCCCTCCAAAGCTTATTTATATGCTCCAAGCCGGGGTTTCATTCAGACGCTGTCGCCTCGACAGACCTGGTTTCACCTGAGGACGGCTACTTGCATTGTGGCCGAAACGTCGTGAGAATTANTTTCATGTTTTATTTTTATTATTTTCCTTCACGTGACTTTACCGAAAGAANCAAGAAGATGTTTAATACAATGTATAAGTGGTATATATAGATCAAATTGTATAGTGAATATACAGCAGTGGTATACTAGGGTGGGTAGTTACATAGTGTAATATTACAATGTTTNGTCGAAGGTTTGGTGTATAGTAATAAGTATTAATTTAATGTGGGTTTGCTATGGCGTATATAGTACGTAGACGGTGTGATGTAAGAGAATAAAGTTTAGCTGGAGGCATATTATATTTTTTGCGACATAGCAATTGGTATACNTAGTAGTGCTCAGCTGGAGAGTATATTTTTGTTTTACTGTTGTTANTANTGTATNCTATTATCCTTCACTTTTTATGTGTGGTTCAATNCACGGGGCATAATATGACTTTAAACCCCCGCCAAACCCCCTACTGTTTTCAGAGTCTNATCGCATATCTGCTGTCCCTAAATATGCTAATCCTCTTATATGAAATANTTTGTCAGGCGCTCTTCCCCCTCCATCCGCTTAATAGACGCTCCATCCTCATGTGAATTACCACTCGACTCATGNGGATTACTCGTTCATTG
Source organism: Lethenteron camtschaticum (assembly GCA_018977245.1). Classification (NCBI taxonomy): domain Eukaryota; kingdom Metazoa; phylum Chordata; class Hyperoartia; order Petromyzontiformes; family Petromyzontidae; genus Lethenteron; species Lethenteron camtschaticum. The sequence continues at coordinate 10,052,741 of MU249617.1, forward strand.
TATTACCCTCGCNGGGTAGCTCCAGTGTTGTGGATTCCATGCTCTTTTATTACCAGGCGTGAATTATCTGGTGGATTACCGCTCNGTTTTTCATGATACCACGCTTGACCTGGGATACCACTCTCGTGTTACCAGCCTCAGTTACGGATACCAGTCGTGTTTGATTGACCAGCTCGTGTTGTACNACCAGTGTGTGGATACCAGCACCATGTGGATTACCAGCTCACAGTGATTAAGCNCATTTGTGGTAATTACCAGCTCGTATCAGTGAATTCAGCTCGTGAGGGATTACCACTCATGTTTGGATTAATGTGGNTTACCAGCTTGATGTGGATAGGGCCGCTCGNTCCTGTGGTACACCGTGGGATTACAGCCGCCATTGGATTACAGCTCGTGTTTGGATACCGCTCGNCCATGGTACCGCCGTCGTTGTGGATTACAGCCGTTTCATGTGGATTACCAGCTCGCATGTGGATTACCAGCTCGTCATGTGGATTACCAGCTCGTCATGTGGATTACCAGCTCGTTCATGTGGATTTCCAGCTCGATGTTGTGGATTACCATGTGGATTACCAGCTTGACCATGTGGATTACCAGCTCGTTCATGTGGATTACCAGCTCGTGTGTTGTGATTACCAGCTCGTGGTGGATTACCAGCTTGCCATGTGGATTACCAGCTCGACCATGTGGATTACCAGCTCTTCATGTGGATTACCAGCTCGTTCATGTGAATTACCAGCTCGTTCATGTGGATTTCCAGCTCGTGTTGTGGATTACCAGCTCGTGTTGTGGATTACCAGCTTGACCATGTGGATTACCAGCTCGTCATGTGGATTACAAGCTCTTCATGAGGATTACCAGCTCGCCATGTGGATTACCAGCTCGTGTTGTGGATTACCAGCTGCCATGTGGATTACCAGCTGTCATGTGGATTACCAGCTCGTTCATGAGGATTACCAGCTCGACCATGTGGATTACCAGCTCGTTGTTGTGGATTACCATGTGGATTACCATGTGGATTACCAGCTCGTCATGTGGATTACCAGCTCGTCATGTGTATTACCAGCTCGCAATGTGGATTACCAGCTCGACAATGTGGATTACCAGCTCGACAATGTGGATTACCAGCTCGTGTTGTGGATTACCAGCTCTTGTTGTGGATTACCAGCTCGTGTTGTGGATTACCAGCTCGTCAAGGTGGATTCCCAGCTCCTCAAGGTGAGTAACGAGCTCATTCGGTGGAATGTTTTGTCAACACAAGTTACGAGGCCTGTCTTGTGTTTATAGTTAGTAATAGCTAGACTCGTAGACCGTCGCNTTTTTAAGTGAAACATTTAAGCTATTTTAAGCGCAAAATCCTCATTGGTTGTAACACATCCCCAACAGGGATGAAGTTTAACATCGTGCATCAACACGTGTTTAGATTGCAGCCTGCGTGGTGATTATCCGCAGCCTATGCGTAATTTAGACCATGCTCGTTGAATATAGTTTTTTGCGAGGGTTTNAAAAATATACTTACGATAGTTTTGTTCATTTTGTGTAATCTGACAGTGATTGTCAATCTTAACCCCCCCCAAAAAAAAATTCCAAATGTATTTTAGAATAAATGTTAAGGTTCATTGTTGACAATTTGTCAATACAATTTCCCTTAGAAAAGTCAAACCTGAAGCAAATATTACTAAAAAGTTTATTTTGCNTGTCAATAACACTGCAACCAAGAGACAGCGTCAGTTTTTACATTTCCTGACTGCACCATTTGTAGGCTACAAATTGCCTGGAGGGTTTGATAAAAAATATTTCCACCGTGAAGTTAGTGGCCAAAAGCATTTTCAATTTCTACATCCAAGAATTGTACTAAAAACATAGCAAATAGGATACACGAGGGGGATTTATTTATATTCCAAATCCCTTCAATAAAGTATAGCACTGAATTATAACACATTGTGGCTGCAAGCCAGATATTCAATTAATCAAGTATAGGGCTGAGGTGGTTATATGACATTGTAGATTAGGTAGGGCTATACAAGTCACGTGTTGCCCTCGTTGTGGACAAATGCACAACTACAGTAATAAAGAAATGTTTGGGTTATATTGCGTAAAGATAAATGTTGAACCCGCCACACCCAACACAGCAATTATAAAGGTTTCTCACTTAAACAAAACATGGCAATTCGTTATGAGTGCAGCACANCGGTGTGTGCTGTCAATGTTGTGGGTACTCTCCAACACACCACACGTGGTGGCCACACGGTGGCACTGCCCCGTGTGGTGGCACTGCAGTTGTATCACGTAGTGGCCACACAGGGCCAATGCAGTTGTATCACGTGGTGGCCACATGGGGGCGCTGGAGTTGTATCACGTGGTGGCCACACGGCGCTGGAGTTGTATCACGTGGTGGCCACACNGGGGCGCTGCAGTTGTATCACGTAGTGGCCACACGGGGCGCTGCAGTTATACGGGGCGCGTAGTGGCCACATGCTCGTTCATGTGAATGAACAGCTCCTCCAGGTGGATTACNAGCTGGTTCATGTGAATTATCAGCTCCTCCAGGTGGATTACCAGCTTTTCAAGGTGAGTTACCAGCTCATTCGGTGGAAATGTTTTTGCAAACAAAGTAACGAGGCCTATCTTGTGTTTAGAGTTAGTAATAGGACTTAGGTTCTCTTGTAAGCGTAAGCTATTTTATGCACAACATCCTTAGNTGTTTTTCATTGTAATGAGGCGCAGGGTTTAGGGTTAGGTTAGGGTTATGATTTATGTTTCGGTTATAGGGTTAGGGTTAGGGTTAGGCTNTAGGGTTAGGGTTAGGGTGGGTTTAGGGTTTGGGGTTTGGGTTTGGGTATTAGGGTTTGGGCTTTTATTAGGGTTTGGGTTTTGGGGTTTGGGTTANTGGGGTTTGGGATTAGGGTTAGGGGCTTTTATAGGGTTAGGGGCTTTTATATGGTTTGGGCTTTNATTAGGGTTTGGGTATTAGGGTTTGGGCTTTTATTAGGGTTTGGGTTTAGNAGGGTTTGGGTTTATTAGGATTTGGGTTTAGGGTTTGGGCTTTTGTTAGGGTTTGGGNTTAGGGTTTGGGCTTTTGTTAGGGTTGGTTGGGGTTAGGGTTNGGGTTGGGGTTAGGGTTGGTTNGGGTTAGGGNGGGGTTAGGGTTAGGGNTTAGGGTTAGGTTTTTAGGGTTAGGTTAGGGTTAGGGTTAGGTTAGGGTTAGGGTTTAGGGTTAGGGTTAGGGTTAGGGTTAGGGTTAGGGTTAGGGTTAGGGTTAGGTTAAGGGTTAGGTTAGGGTTAGGGTTAGGGGTATTAGGTTAGGGTATGTGTNAGGGTTAGGGTTAGGGTTAGGGTATTGGGGTTAGGGTTAGGGNTAGGGTATTAGTTAGGGTGTTAGGGTATTAGTTAGGGTTAGGGTATTAGGGATTAGGGTTTGGGGGGGTGGGGGATTAGTGGTTATGGGGGGNGGGTGGGGTTTAAGGGGTTTAGGGGTTGGGGTTAGGGGTTTAGAGGNCGTTAAGGAGAGGNGTTTAAGGNTGTTAAGGNGGGGAGGTTTAAGGGGNTNGGGGTTNGGGGGGGGTTTATAGAGGNGGGGTTTATAAGGGGGGGGGGTTTGGGGGTNGGGGTTTAGGGNGTTTAGGGNTTNGGGTTAAGGGTAGGGTNAAGGGTTAGGGGTTNGGTTTAGGGGGTTGGGNGTTTAGGGGTTTNGGGGGGGGTTTTTAGGGGTNGGTTAGGTAGGGTAGGGTAGGGATAAGGGTGTTTAGGGGTTTNAGGGNGTTAGGGTTATTANNGTTATTGGGGTTTAAGGGGGGTTAAGGGGTTAAAGGGTNGGTTTAGGGGTTAGGGTTGGGTTAGNGGTAGGGTTGGGGGTTTAGGGTTAGGGGTTAGGGTTAGGGTTATGGTTAGGGTAGGGTTTGGGGTTAGGGTTTGGGGTTTAGGGTTTGGGGTTTGGGCTTTTATTAGGGTTTGGGCTTTTATTAGGGTTTGGGCTTTTTTTGGGGTTTGGGCTTTTATGGGGTTTGGGCTTTTATTAGGGTTGGGGCTTTTATTAGGGTTGGGGCTTTTATTATGGTTTGGGCTTTCATTAGGGTTTGGGCTTTTATTAGGGTTTGGGCTTTTATTAGGGTTTGGGCATTTAGTAGGGTTTGGGCTTTTATTAGGATTTGGGCTTTTATTGGGGTTTGGGCTTTTGTTAGGGTTTGGGCTTTTG